>JAMKCH010047603.1:0-10874 GCA_023653785.1 Ophioderma brevispina | reverse complement strand
TATAGTATGTTCTAGAGTATGTTGATTGGTCACATTTTTCCCTTAAAAATCGTAAATGATACAGGAGGGATATGGAAGCAACTATTCACTCGGTGCTTAAATATTTAGTCATGTATGCCTCGGCTTAGTATGTGCAAAAAAGTCACAAAGTCAAACACTCCCTTCCCATACATTTTACATGGATATTCCCCTTGACTCGCCCTTTCCTTTTTAAAGGAATTTTTTATTTGCAAATGCTCGTGCATGGACACCTCAGCTCCAATTGCCACCACGAACTCGGATCATAGGTGTACCATAGGATTTGCAGCCCATAGTAGGGTTAAAGTTAAAGGTCACATACCATGCGTCAAAAAAAGGTAATTAGGGGTCAACTTGTGCAGAAAGTGAAGGGAAGGTGGATCGTGAAAGTATGTGTACAGTGTTGAGAATGTTTTGTTGCCAGGTTTAAGAGGTAAAATCAACATTCCTACCTAATGATGTAAAATCAACATTCTTCCTTTTCAATGATTGAAAATCAACATTATTCCCTACTAATGATTGTAACATGTTTCTGCATAACAGTTTTTCCTTTCTTTTATGGGATAGGAAAAACCCATACTGTACAGCACTGAAGACCTTTCCATCACACAAACCACAGGGTAACTCGACAACCAGACATGAGTCACAAAACAAGGCAAGTCAAAACATTCAATTGTGTGCTATACGCTATAGTACGGCTGTACCCAAGGGCGGATCCAGGATTTGAAAAAATGTCAAAAAATTACGGGGGGCTGAAAGGCTGTAACTCGCGTCCAAATAGCTCAAAATGTTTTTTAGGCTGATTTTGCAAGAATTTGCCAGAATTACAGGGAGGGGCGCCCCTCCGCCCCTCCCTGAAATCAGACGCCTGGTACCTCCCGAATATCCCATCTCAATACTGACCAGGAAGGCTTCACCAGCGCAGCACGTTCACACCTCAGTTGTACTTTTACTGAATAAGCGAGCCCTAGGTTAGGGCTATACTGCTATGTGATTAATTAGTAGATAAAATGTAAAACTGACCATAAATTCCCATGATCACAATCATATTTAATTGATCAAATATTATTTCATTGTGGGTAATGCAGGGCCAGGTAGATCAAAAGTAGAGCAAAGGTTTAAACAAGACGGTCCTTAAAAAGGACAATCTTCCGAGTCTGTTTTTGAGTGCACAATTTATGAAAAGAACAACAAACTGAGGAAAATTATAACACATTTTTGTTTGGACTATTTGTTTTTGACATAGCTACAAACAGCAATATGCAGGAACTACCATTGTTAATGAATACTTCGTCCTGCTGAGCATGACTTCCTCCATATGTACAATTATCATAATGCCATTACTTAATCAAAGGAGGAGTCATGCCAAAATTAGAATAGCTGATCCACAATTTGGTTTTGTTAAGCACAAATACAGACCTATTGTCCAGCGAAATAAACCACGCAAAATAAAAACGTTAAGAAGTGGAGTGATGAAGCTGTGAAAGAATTACAAGCATCATTTAACTGGATGATTGGGATGTGTTTACAAATGCAAATTGATTGAATGAACTCACGGCGCCGTTAGTGGTTAGCATTTGTGTGAGTCATCATCCCAGTGAAAACTGTTAAGTTGTATCCAAATAACAAGCCATGGGTCACTAAGGCTGTTAAGAACGTAATTAACAAGAAAAAACAAGTGTTTGGACTGCGGGATAGAGCTAAAGTGAACAGAGGTCAAAAAGAATGAAACAAATTATTAAGACTGAGAAAGAAAAGTACAAGTCAAAAATTGAACAAAAATTCACAAAAAATAATATGAAGCAGGTGTGGGATGAATTCGTCTCTGAGTGGTATTCAGGTGCTTCGAGTACAGGTACCTAACTACCTGATATAACTGTTGATTATGCTAACGATCTGAATGTCTTTACAACATTTGACAAACATGGACTTAGTGGTGAAATTCGAGCTTCATAAGGTTTGAAAATCAGATTATGTCAGGTGGAAACGTGCCTTTATTACAGGGTCTGAGTATGAAGGGTATCGCGAGTTCAAAAAACTCAATATTACTAAGTCTGCGGGGCCGGATAAAATACAGTTAGCAAAGATTTTCACAGTGATTTTCAACCTATCTTTCAATGCGCAATTGTTCATGACCTTGGAAGTGCTCGTGATCAGTTCGTTCCCAAGAAGCTTCAATCATATCATGCATGAATGATATCAGACCCGTGGCATTAACATCAGTGCCTATGAAGGTATGGAAGAAAATCTTAAAAATTTTTAAGTTGGACTTGTTGAGGATTATGTTGATCCATTACAGTTTCGTACAGACGTAATCGTAGCTGTGCTGATGCCATATTGTGATTAGACAAAATGCACTCTAACTCTGACTGTGTAGGTTCGGTTATTCTGCTAGAGATTATGTCTTGATTTTTTCTTCTGATTCAATACTATTCAGCCGCATTTTTAATCAAGAAAAATTACTAACTCATAGTAATGTCCCAAGCTCTCTCCTGGCATGGATTTTGGATTATTTGACAAATCGTTCACAATATGTCAGAATTACAAGTAATGGCACATCTGTTCTATCTCACAGTATCCAATCGAACACCGGAGATCCACAAGGCACAGTTTTAGCACCGTTTCTTTTCACACTTTTTACATCCGACTGTAGATCCAACGAACCATCATGCCCTCTAGTTAAGTTTGCTGACGATACTGCCATGATTGGTCTCATTACTAAGGATAATGATACGGCTTATCTAAATCAGCTTGAATGGTTCGTCAGTTATTGGTCCCCCGCCAACTTTTGTTGGCGAAGGGGGACTATAGAAATGCTAGCCGTCCGTGTGTGCGTCCCCACGCGATATCTTTGGAACTAAGCAAGTGTGGATGTCCATCTTTGCAACATAATGTATCTCAAGTAGGTGGTGGGTGGGATACAAAGTGGGTCATGTGGCATGGGTCAAAGGTCAAATGTGGTCAAAACTAGGTCAAGTATAGGGGTAAATCGCTATAATAAATGCGTCCCACGCGATATCTTTGGAACTAAGCAAGTGTGGATGTCCATCTTCGCAACATAGATGTATCACAAGTAGGCGGTGGGTGGGATACAAATTGGGTCATGTGGCGTGGGTCAAAGGTCAAATGTGGTCAAAAATAGGGTCAAATCTGGTCAAAAATAGGGCTAAATCGCTATAAATAAACATTGTTGTCAACACGATACAAGTCTTTTTTGATATGGGAAATTATTGGTGTCATCTTCGCACCATAGATGTCACCAAGTAGGTGGCGGATGAGTTCGGAGGAGGATCATGTGGCATTGGTCAAAGGTCAAATGCGATCAAAAATAGGCAAAAATGGAGTTAAATTGCTATAAACCTTATCTGTTGTGGTAGGATGATGAAACTTGGTGGGTGTGGTCAACATTCAGTGCTGAAATTTTTGAAGGTCATTTGAAGGTCATGCAGGGTCATTCAAGGTCAAATCGCTCAACATGTGGTAGGAGGATGAAAATTGGTGGTGTGGTCAACATTCAGTACCAAAAATTTTGAAGGTCATTTCAAGGTCATGCAGGGTCATTCAAGGTCAAATCCTTGCACATGGTTGTATGGTCATGAAACCTAGTGAATGTGGTCAACATGCAATGCGGAAATTTCTGAAGGTCATTTGAAGGTCATGTGGGGTCATTCAAGAGCAAATCACTAAACATGTGGTAGGAGGATGGAAATTGGTGGTGTGGTCAACATTCAGTACCAAAAATTTTGAAAGTCATTTCAAGGTCATGAGGGGTCATCCAAGGTCAAATCACTAAATATATGGTAGGAGGATGAAACTTGGTGGGTGTGGTCAACATTCAAAATTTTGAAGGTCATTTGAAGGTCACGTGGGGTCATTCAAGGTTTCAAGGTCATGAGGGGTCATCCAAGGTCAAATCACTAATCATATGGTAGGAGGATGAAACTTGGTGTGTGTGGTCAACAGTTCAGTGCCGACTATTTTGAAGGTCATGTCAATGGAAGAGCCTCAGTGGTGCAAGAACCTCTTATTTCCATCACAATCTTCCCTGAGATTTTAAAATTATGTTGCTTCTTGTTCTTTAGCACTTGCATGTCGGGGGGACCTTGAGGTCGAGAAAACCGCCTGTTGGCCAATTTCAATTTATTTGGAATTAAAGTCTCTACAACCAAGAAATGATACTTGACTTTAGGAAACATGCTAGAACTCCAAGCCCTGTGGTTCTAAAAGGTAGTACTGTGGATGTGTCTTGTCATATAAATATTCGCATATGATTGACAAACGAACTCAACTGGCCACACACACATAGATTTCTTAATCAAAAGGACTAAATAGCAGAAGGTACTGTCTCAGAAAACTTAACTATTTTAATGTCATACTGAATTCTCGTCTTTGTTACAACTCAGTGATGAAAAGTGTGTGGAGATAGGCTTATTGTGCTGTGGTGGTAGTGTCACAATAAGCGACCCATAGCCAGAATAACAGAATCGTTGAACAAGTAGAAAGGAGTAGGGGCGGGCGCGGCCGGACTTTAACTCTACATATGAGGATCTTCTGAGTAAGAGTTGGCTGATGTGATGGATGATCATAGTTCATCCGCTTCATGATCGCTTGATGTGTCATCTGATTCCTAGGTCCGGCCGTATGCATCTTCCTCGTGCTTTGACAGACTGTTACCTTTCCTCCTTTGTACTTCGGGCTATAAGCTTCACCATAATTCTAGGCATCAGTGGGGTGAGCATTACATGTAGTCAGCTTTTACAGAAAAGTATTTATTTTTGTATCTTTGACAAATTCTCGTTATAGTTCGTGTTATATTTATATGTGTCTTTGAGCTCATGTGTTAATTTACATTTTATGGATAAACTAAAGTTTACTTGAACTTGAAATAGTGTAACTGATATGACAAAAATTTTTGTCTCACATTTCTCAATAAATTTCAAGCTTCACCACAAATAAAATTACATGATTCACTTGAAAGTAATCCTTAGGTTTATCAACAACAATGATAGTCGTAAATATCTTCATCAACTCTCTTTTGAAGTGAAATTTAATGACATTCCCAAGACTTGTAAGATCTGACGTGACTAAAGTCCGATTTTGCTATTGCTATTTTTTAAGCCATTCACGAATTTAAAATGGATAATTACTGTGCTAAAGGTAGAAGAGTTTAGTGGAAAGCACCGGTGTGAAGCTTTGAATAGGAATAAGGTAAGAGGAGGTGATGTGGTCAGTGGTCGCAATTTGAAGGCTTACACAAAAATGTCATGGCTGATGCACAATGTGTGGGACTTCACATATAGGGGACTGTAAAGGCATTATGTTAAAGAAACGTCATGGGAATTCCCAATTATTGGGACTAAATGAATACTTACTATGTCAGACATGAATCATGATGATCAATATTTAATGTGAAACAAAAGTCATTTCAGTTCATGTTACCCCGGCATGTTACTTTGTGGTAATCTGGTTTATTTTGAAATAGAAATCGCATTGCATGAACACCAAAGCTACAATGTATCATAATTGCCCTTTTAAGGAACTTCTTGTCCAATGCAAATACCGATTCCCCTATTGGGTAGTACTATCTGTCATACATGCTGTACAAAAGTTGTGACTGTTTACAACACATGAAATAGCAGTGTTATTAATTAGTTATATGCTATCATTATTAAAAAAATATAATACAAACAATGTAATGTTTACCACAATTGTAAATTATAACATTGGAACTATTATTTTGATATTAAAATAATTGAGGCTATAGACGTATTCTACAGCAGAATTTGTCAGCAAAATTTGCACCTGACAAACAATCAGAAACATTTTTACATACTGCTACCATACAAAGCTTGGTGAAGGACTAGTCTCAGATAGTGCTAATACTATCACTGACCAGTGCAAGAAGGGTATGTTATTCACTGACCATGATCATGGGAACGCCAGGACCGGTATGTAGTACAGCTGAACAGTGATTCAAAAACAATGCTAAACCCTCTGTGTTTAATAAAACTAGCTTTTGTCATTGGCAACATTTACAGCCCAAAACTGCATTAAAATGTGATATTCTAAATTTTTGGGAAAAATTGAATACTTCACCTATTCTAACTAGGAATTTGACGTTGCTAGGAATGTTTTGGTATTCATTTGGTATCATTGAAAAGAGGAGGGACTGTAGCTATTCATTAGTACCCAAAAAATCAAGTGTCAAAAATGTGCATCATACTAGGCACATACATGTAGCTGGGGTGTGGAGGAGGAAAAGAGGGACATTGAAATAATGCTCAAATTGCAAAAAAAAAAAAAAAAACACACACACACAGTTTTCAGGAGGCTTTTACCCCTGGACCTCATTGGGGCTCTGCCCTGGACCCCGTTGGGGGTCATAAGTGGCCCCCTGGACCCACTGCCATTGTGGGTTGGTTCATTCACCAATCCTGGCTACACACGTGAGGCGTGGTGGTATTCTCTCATGGAAGGGGTAGTTGGCCACCCCAACCATCACTTTGGGATAAACCTGGAACCGTAACTAGACCCCGGTTGGGGTGTTTTGGCATCGAAAACAAGCGTTTTAATGCATTACATCATTTGGTACCGAAAAATGAAAGAGGGGGGGGTGGTATCCACTCCTCCCCCACCTTTGGTCAAGAGACAAACCCCTAAAAATCAAAGTCCTGATATTTGCGTGCAAAAGTGCATTTTGCCTATTGTGCTTCTGTGGCTATGGAAATTGACAATTTAGCTGCCTCGCAGACTGCAGGGTGTCCTCTTGATGTCATACAGGTATGTTGGTACTTATCTTGAGTATCAGTGGAAGAGAATGACCATAGCTATCTATTGTTACAAAAATCTGTAAGATCAGGTGCTAGTAACAAATTCTGAAGGGGTAGATGTGTTGCAAAAAGGCTCGGTAAGACAAGGGGGGTAACACTCACATCATTTTTTCATTTGCCCCCAACAAAGGATTGAAATTGGCATCTCAAGCGCAATGTGTATTTTCATGATTCAAAAATCTTAAAGTCCACACACCATGAAGTTATGATTACATCTCAATAGATAGCTGGTGACCTTAGGAAATGAATGAGAATAAAGTTTCGATTTTATCTGTCTTTTAAAGCTTTGGGGGCTTAAAAAACTGGCAAGATTTTAGTATTTTCCAGTATTTTCAATACACCCAAAAAGCAATTGCCTTATTATAAATGCATGACGTCATTTCGGTAACACCGATCACGTGATCCAGTGCAAAAAATGTAAAACACTGACTGTTACTCCTTGGTTACGATTCGAGTCGTGATGGTTACTGTTAACAATATAGTGTCGAAACGCGTGGTCGAAAACACCGGCAATGTATGTGAACATTGTATTTGCATGTAAGAAGAGAATGAAGATGTGAAAGTTGTTGGTACTTGTTGCTATGGGATGAAATTGTGAAAACCACTTCGACTTCAAATACAAGCCAAGTGTGTGGACCCGCGGGCCGATCATGACTGAGCTGCGTGAACGGCAACCATGCAAAACATGCAAAAGTATAGACGAAGCGTGATTCAACTGTATTTATTTCTGCCACCCCTTCATGCTTCTTTCAGGTCACACTTAATATGTTGCAAATACATTTTAATGGTATGAAGATTGTAGATGACTGCTTATCATATGAATTATAGTTTTTGACTGGTGGCGGGTCATGAACTAGACAGTTGCTGCGCATTCGTATTTAACTCTGTCTGGCATGGCTTAGCAAAATATCCATTCACGATTCACCAAACTAAACATCACAAAAACTTTCAATATTAAAAAAAAAAAAAAATTCATATATAAATCATCAAAACGGGGAAAAAGAAGAAACGAGGTTCCGCAGAAAACTGCTAAATGATATGGTGGAGGCTGTATCATAGATTGAACGGCAAAAATTGACGTATATTTGGTAAAACGGGCCGTAGAAGCGATGGCATAGCTGATAACATGAACCACCCCCGTCCAGCATAGCCAGTGTGGGGATTACCCTGATTAAATGGTCAGTGTTTGTGATAATACTTCATTTAAGAATATTTCTGCAACATCAATTTCAGGCCAAGGATTCTTGTTAATAAATGATTGGTCTGAAAAGCTTGGAATTATTTAAAAACCCAGCTAAGGACTGAGAAAAAAACGAGTTATGCACGGTAAGACCCGGGGTAGACCACGCCACAGATATGTGAGCTACGCACGGTGTATTATCTGTTGTGCAGATCAAATGGGGTGAATCGGGAAGCAGAGGGTACACGCGTAAGCTGCAGTGGGAGCACATTGCGTCGTATTTTTGGGGGGTGAGGTAGACATCCATTTCGCTTTGTTAAAAAGCTCTAAAATGTAAAAAATACCTTGCGTATGTATGTACAACAAATATTCCTCTGAGTGCAAAAAAGTCCGAGAGGAAAATGAAGCATATTTAAGTCAAAATGAGACATAACAAAGGTTTAAACTTGCGAAATCTGCCTAATTTGGTCAAAGTGATCCGGAAAAATTTACAGGATGCCGTAACATGTCAGGTTTTTGACAAGTAAGCGCATTTCCCCCCCTACATCAATCAGCCGAGAAGCGATAGCCCCAAACATGACATCAAAAACAAAAGCAATGCGTCATCAACTAAATTATGGTTCCATGCCTGAGAATGTGTAGCGGCACATTTTTGATTCGCACATGATGTGATTCACGATTGCTCGCTTAATACAGTCATATAAATTCTAATCTCGCACAAATAACCATGAATATGACTTATTAGATTGATTGTTCCACAGAGGCCATCAAACCAACACAAACAAATGTGTTGGTGCTCCACAGCCAAGGAAATTAAACGTGGACTGGCAAGCGAGCAAGTACAGTAAATACCAGTTGAAACCGCAATGCAATACTCAGAGAGGCCAATTCTTCGATTTTAATAGGAAATCCGATTTTTTACATTTCTGGGTTAAAATCCGAGTTTTTCTATATTTTCAGATTTTTTTACTTTTTCCGATTTTTTATTGTTTGATTGTAGATTGAGATTTTAACGGAATTCTTGTTTATAATATCTGATCTCTCAGCTCTGATGCACTAAAAATACATCGGAACATCGGTATATTAAATAGGTTGCATACATCGCGATTTGTATAAGAGACTAGCATTAAATGCAAAGCATGTCCCCCTGGCATGCAAGCTTGCTCTATCGGAAAAATACTGACGAAGCGACAAATGAAACAGGAAATTGAATTTACAAGCTTTGGAAACAATTAAAAGTACTCGACACGTCGTACCCGGCGAAGCCCGGGCTACGAACTAGAGTACATAGGATATCGCGAGGTTTTTCGGACGGAAAAACCTGTCGGAAAAAAAGTTTTAAAATACTTCACTTACCGACCTCCATTGGTATATAGTCCGACTACGTGGGTGTTATTATCATGATAATAATTAAGGACCGAAAAAAGCAATTCTGAGGTATTAATGTAAATATGTTTCTGGCAAGTTTTTGAGGTGATTTAAATAACGGCAAATTTTCGTATACTTAGTGCCTTCAATTTTCTTTCATTGTGCACCATTATTGATGGCCAAACTCCTCGTAAGTACACTGACATGAACTGCACATCCGTTAGAAATAGAATCATGACATTTGGTATGGATTTTTTAAGTCCAAGGTTAGTATGTCAGTTTTATAAAATTCGTGATGGACCCTTGCAATAGCTATATACTTCATTCTCTGACCTATACACGACCACCCAATATGGAGTGTCTAGTCAGAGCACCTCGGACTAATTTAAAAGACATCGAGAAGTAAAGGACCGTTCAATAGCGTTTACTCAAAGAGAAAGGCGATAACTTGGCAGTTTACATAGAAGACACTTCATTAGGTAGGTTGTAAACAGTGTTAAGTGACTGCAAGTCTTCAAAATTTGATCCATGCCTGCAATTTTGAGGCCTGATGCATGTTGCAACTGCATAGTAGCTATCACTGAGCCAAGGAAATGACGCAAAGGAAAACCCCAAAGCGTGTCTTGTACATAATCATTATGTTTTACTTTGGCCTTTTAATACCTTAAAGTTGAATTTGATCAATGAATTCGATCAAACAAGCATGACTAGTAGTAGTAGTGAGATGATTTTGACCCAGAACTAAGGCTTTAGCCCTGGGCATTCTTCACATTTACGTTAATTTTACCTCTTTTGTAATGATATTTTACTCTCAGAAATTGGTCTTTTCCTGTAGTCGCTAAATGTGCAAAACCCTCTGAACCCCGCGCCATGGGCCCTTAAGCGGGCTCCTAGTACACCCCGGCCGTTAGGGGCGATACTCCGTCGCTTCGCTCCCGTCCGTTCTCTTTTTCAGATTTTTTTACCAACTCCCTTGGCATCTCTGATTACTAGACCCAACATCCACTGCCCATCTCACATTACCACAAACTAATACAAACAACTTTTTTTTATCATCATTAAGTTACAGGGCCGCAATTCACAACACTCCACTTGATCTCATCACAACACACGATTTTATGTCTAGCATCCATTTTCCAAGCTAACTCCCTCATGCGAGCGGAGTCCCCGCCTCAAACACCAAAAACCTCCGCACAGCTTAGGACTTCAACATTCCTCTTTCACTAATCGCCTCTGACTCGATCAAACCCTCCAAGACCAACTCCCTCATAGAGCAATCTGCCTCAAAACACCCAAACCATATGGAAAACTGAGTCCTGACTCTACTACTACTGGCCATTTTTCCCCAAAAACCGCCTACGGTCCAAACATCAATGGTCCCACACTGACCAAACGTGTAAAGTCATAGCTGTGACATCACTCCATCCCGCCAGGGTCCCCGCCGCCCTGCCTGCCTACAAAAAGTGTCATTCTCGCCA
>JAMKCH010047602.1:0-11645 GCA_023653785.1 Ophioderma brevispina | reverse complement strand
ACTTTGTCCACGACGAACCACAAAACCCTAATCTTCCACAGCGGCACTATGACCGCGCCCGACCTCAACCCGCCAACCTTACACCATCACCTATCCCTTCCACACACACAAAAAAAAATGAAACATACACAACCAACCGGGCCGCGATAAATAGCAAAACCGGCATCTTCGACCTCGGCACTTTGACCGCTCCGACCGCAACTCACCTAACCCATAGACACCTATCTCAACAATAATCCACACATACAACCATTCTATACACCAACAGAGACCCACAAACCAATACCCTTCACGCACATATATCTTTACACACCTCCACTCTAAAAACACACATAAATCTATGCGAAAGAATAACCTTCACCCCAACTCACATACACTACAACTATCGCTATCTCTCCAAGCACAATCACATGACTACACAAAATAGCACCAACAGAATACCCTTCACGCCCTAAAGACAATATAATCCAACTCATTGAGTACCACGAAAAAACCTTCGCACAACCCCTTTACATACCAACTCATCAACAACTTACAACTGTCACCCCTGCGACGGGTATTCAGGAATTACTCCAAAGTAAACAGTATGGGCCATTGGTCTTAGTATAAGGTCTATAATAGTAAAGCAAATGATATGGTGAAGCTAGTTATACCTACAGATTTAATCTGAGAACTGTACTGTATGTAGGCCTATTAAAATAGCAACGATATTCAAAAAATTTATTTTTGGGCATGTATATGGGCCGTTCTTTTTTAGAAAAAAAAAAAAAGAAAAAAAGAAAAAAATAATGTGTTTTATTAAAAAAAATACGAGAGAAAAGAGTAAACTATAGAAATTAATACACATCTGAAGTGTATTTCGTTAAGGTTCCGACACTGAAAAAATCATTATAAAAAATTTATCCAAGATTTTTACTGTTACTAGTCTTTAGACAATGCGCATTCTCCAAGCTCATTCTTTTATGGTTTATTTTGTTTTTTGCGACAAAGGCAGTTTCTGATATTAAGTTTTCAATTATTAGAAATCTAAGATCCATGCCTCATTCTTCTTACTGCGCTGCTCTGTCCTCCACTTGGCTGCTCTAAAGACGATGCAGGAGCGCATTCCTTTTCCATTTCAATAATTGACTACTAATCATTCTTGTCCCGTCGGAGGTTTGCACAGGCAGTGGTTATTCTGTTGCTAAGATCCCAGATTTTGAATTCGCGAGACTTCGCTATGGGGCCATTAAATAGTGGCGGGCATGCACAGGAACCACCACAACCTTGTCGAACTGCGCATAGAACACACTTAAAAATAGTAGTCAAATTGACCCCCGATGGACGGTCAACTATACACCAACTACATTTTAGTCCATTTTTACTACTTTTGTAGGTCATTATAAACCTGTTTACAATTCATAAATTTCACAAATTATACAAAATGACTTCGTAGTACGTCACAATTGACTTAAAGGTGGTTGGTGTATAGTTGACCGTTTATCAGGGGTCAAATTTGACTACTTTACGTGACAGGAGGAGATTTTTTTAGGATATGTAATTTTCTCTCAAAGTTCACTGTATGTGTTGTAGACCACCTACCCAATACGTTTGGAAGGTTTATGTACAACAGATGCAAAAGCAAAACCGCAAACCTTGTTTTGAACTTGCCTCTATCGTAATCGTCCCCATAGAAAACCCATGCTTTGACTTTTCTGTCCGTGCACGAAACAGCAACTACTAAATTCAATCCCTCTATTACCTAAAGACCGCGTATTTCGCTTATTCACTTCAGGTGTGATCTAATAAATTGGTAAGCATTCCAAATATGTAAAAAACCTAGGTTCGAGAAAAATTGGGGCGCTTCTTTCTGGAAATCTCCTCATGTCTCTTTAAGTGTGAATGAAGTATACTGAGAAGTATACTGATAAAATGAAGCTAGTCTCCTTTATGTATAAACATTTTAATGAGTAGTTATTAATCAAGTATTTATTTGATAGGTTTAGGAACTATTTCAGAAAACAAACTACTCTCCATATATATTACAAGAAACACTGGTGCCTACACAATAACCCAAACGAGAGTAAGGCTTGCATACAAACATAACAAAACATCGGGTCATATTCTAAAATTTCATGCAAAAGACGCCCAACAATAAAAAACAATTAAGCACTTAAATATATTCAGTGATATTATTTACTTAGACTCAGTCGAATTTTATTTATTATATTTCGAAAAAATATGTAGATTTAAGTTATCTCTGTTGGTGTTTGACCATGTTTCATCATCCTATGAAATAGTGTAATTGTTTCTATGGAATAACGTGTAAAGTACTTGACTGGATGCAAAATATGTGTTTGTAGCCATTCCACCTTTTGACGGATATGGTATATCACTATGAGTTACAATATGCTCATCCACCAAGGACACAGTTCAGTGGGTTGTACTTGTACATACATTGACATGAACTGACCTTGTGTGATCTGGGTATCATTATCATACCAAAAACCAGGGGGTGTATTTTCTAAATACATTGGTGAATAAAAGCAACTGAACTGTGCCAAGATTTTACTAGCTCATAGTGTATGCCTAGCTTCCAGAAGCATTCACAAATACACATCTTGAAGCAATAACCTGCAAATGCAAAAATAAGTCCATCATTAAATATTTCAGTTTATTTTAAAATTCGCGGCAACATATCCTAAACTCGAATCAAATACATGAGCATGGTGCATTGCGTAAACAAAGTACCTTTACCCAAAAATTAGAGATCACTTTAGGATGATATGAATTTACCGCTCCATGATATGTTAGTATCTTCTGTCGTGGACGACAGAACATCCAATCACGCTTCTCTCTAGATCCGATTAGGACAGCAGACAATTTCAAGACTTAATTTTCTACTTGTTTGTCAAAAAACGTGTTTTTTCATATTTAGAATGTTTAACAATGTATTAAGTTACACCCGAGGCAAATAAGCCCAAAACATCGTCTTAATGTAATTAAAAGATGATTTAATAGTATTTTCATATTTTCATTTTGCACGACGGAAAATACAAGCATGTTTCTCTGTAGGGCCGATTAGGAAAGCGGGCAAGTTCAGAACTTAGCTTTCTACTTGTTTGTCCAATAAACATTCGAAACGTTCTCGGTAGGCGTTCTCTGATCAAGTGCAAATTTAAAGATATTTGTATCCTCAGAAAATCTCCTATGTCCCTTTAAATCCAACCTGTGCCATAATGTGTTGTACACAGAATATAATTTAAGGAAAGTATGAATTGAGGTATATCATACTGAAAATGGCTTAAACAACATACTGATAATAACGCATTTTAACCCTCGTTTTACCAAGAGCGGGCTTAGTTACCACTCCAACCCCCACCACACCCTCGTGAATTTTTCTCCGGTGCGCAAAAACGCTTAAAGCTTACGTAAAAAGCTTCTAATTGTTTTTCACATGCTTTCCTTTATGGTGGCACCTTCACTATTGTTAGGCTCTAAAACTCTCTCTTTATATAAAACTAGTTATTTGCAATCATTTAGAGCCGATTCTGGGTGCAAAATTGGATTTTCACCTACAATGTTTGTCTGTGGAAATTGACAATTTTGCTGACTCTCGGACTTAATGACGTCACTGTAAGACTACACTAGGGAAATGGTATACTCAGTTTGGTATCAATGGAAAGAGGATGATCAATGGTGATTGAGCTATTCAAAATCATAAGGATTGTATGCCTTTATTCCCGTGTTTACAAAAGAGCTTGGTAAGACGAGGCTTAATTAAGTCAATATGAATTTATTTGATAATTTTTAATGAAAAACTTACTTCAATTTCCGTGGTGCAATGTATAAACACGGCGGCGTGTTGAAACCATCAAAATTTCTAGCAAAGCAAAGCGTGTAAGCACCAAAAGCTGGAATATCAACAACGGTACAAGAGGTTGTATATAGTAAATTTCCACCATCGTTTTACATGTAATATTGATTTCCTTTTTTAAAAAAGAGGCACAAAAATCTTTCCAGATTTAAAACTTTTGGAATGGACATGGATATTTAGGTTGTAAAAAGAGGATGCTGATTTTTACCTTCGAAATAAATCCATTCGCCCACTTCAAGTTTCGGTAAAAGGCAATCTTTCATGACAAAGTCTGCAAAATGAAGAGTATGCCCCCAGACGGTGGACAAATACTTTGGCTCTTCTGGATCACGTTCCTGCAAATATTAAAAGTAACATCAAGTAATAATATATTTTTTTTTTAAATGACCACTGTCATCTAAATACTTTTTGGGGAATATTTTAAAGTAATTTTTATTAAACGTTTGCAACATTATCACCCACAGAATTTTTTAATTAGCAAATTCGTCATCCAAGTAATCACTATTTATGTGCGATTTGGCTTTTCCTCAACCAAAGACCCTATTTTTGCACGTTTTCCGTCACTAAATGACTCTTGAGTTTGTTCGCTTGATTTTTTTTTCTGTTTGTTTGTTTGGCACTTGCCGGTAAATATTAAAGAGACAAAAGGAAGATATTTGATCTCTCTCAATTTGCACTTAATTGGTTGTATAACACGAGGGTTTATTCGACAAACAAGTGCAAAAGGAAACAGCTTTCTTTGCATAAAATAGCTAGAAGGGTTCATTATTTCTGTAATGGCGGAAGTGATAGCATTAAGGGTGTGGCGTCGAGGAGCTGGGAGAGATGGGTGCGTGCGTTATTTTATCTTTTTGTGACGTGTGCAGTAATACTTACCTTCAGAAGGGTTGGTACTATTCGATTAGGAGCCGTGGCATCCAAGAATGACCCGTGGCGTCCGTCGTTCAAGTAATACCAGAAATAGGGAGCTTGACTCGCAAAAGATTCATCTATGAGTAAACGCAAATATTTAAGTTCCTACTTGTGACGAAATATGAAGTGTGTCCCCAACCCCTCGATTTCTCTCTCTTCGTTTTCACTTTACTCACCCTCAATACATAGTAGACCTGTAGCCAAAACTTTAAAGAATGACCATTTTAATTATTGACGAGTTTACTGAAATGTTGTTTACTGTCGTTATATCACTATTGCAAACTAAAACAATAAGACAGACCCTTTCCATGAAGGCCAGCGTAATGAATCTCGTTCAATTAAAGGGCTGTCTTAGTTGGCCTGATCAACTCTCTCTAGAGCAATGTAACTGTTAAATTTGAATTAGCAAGTATGTCATAAAGACCAAATCATTTTGTTCTTGGTGTGGTCCTCTTCGAATCTTCGAAACCACAATAACAATGTTTGCAGCCCTTTAATTTTCACATGGATTGACTAAAGCTTGAGTTGCAATAATGAGACTTTATGGTTTATCAAGAAGAATGCCTACTTGAAATTTAAAAATATAGAAATGTTTAAAAATAGTTTGTTCAAATATTCCCTCTTCAAGAGGTAGAGTGAGTGTGACCATGGACCTTTTAGTAAGGTCAAGTGCCCAAAGTGTTACAACTTGGTTGTAAAACTCACATCTGTCCAGGATGTGACAGTTATGGAAACGGTGTATATTTTAAGGCTTACTGTATTTTGCGAAACGAAACGAAACAAATCGCCCATTTGATTACACGCTTTATTCCGTTAGGCACGTTATGTATGGATGACGGAACAAAACGCCCATTGGATTACACGCTTTATTCCGTTATGCACGTTATGTATGGATGACGGAATAAAACGTGTAAACCAATGGGCGTTTCGTTTCGTTTCGCAAAATACAATAAGCCTATTTTATTAAATTTACCGTTAATTTTCGCTTTCCTGTTGCTGCTAACATTTCGTCTTGCAATAACATTTACTACCAGTGTAAAAGCTCTCCCAGAAAAGTACCGTCCCGGTTCACTTATTATCCGAACATGACTATTGGTAGCTGCCGGAAAATGTAGCTCCAATTCCCTGTTAATTACCCTGGCGATCTAAGAAGTCAAGATTACTCATCAAAATAAGTTGGGAATCAAAACATGCTTCATAAAATACACTAATCCTTCAGCTATAAATGCATACTCATTTAAAGGTGCAAACGAGAGATTTCACATAGCAGGTGTCCGTTAAAATATGAAAAGTCTGATTTCGGCACTAATGTAAGCTTTCTATCAAAATATCCCCGTGTTCAAGGATTAAGCTGAGAATTATTTTTGGGTACAAAATCATGAAATGTTTAATTTACTCTAGGAGCAAACACTAAATTCAGCCTATGTTTTATATTGAAAATAAGCAAATCAAAATCGCCTTTTGTTTTCACTTTCAAGGCATTTCTTTAGCCAAATACAAGGTAAGATATCTATTGGGTTCTTATCTATATGAAAGCACTACATATGACACAATATATTGATGCCTCAAAATCTCACCTTTAAAGGTCCCAGGAAATGCAAATAGAATTGATGTGATTTGTGTCAAGTCTACAAGGAGGGGCGAGAAAGCTTTCAATATTTGGGTTGGTGATGACATCATTAGTGACTATTGATTTTTCAGAGAGTAGTAGAAAATTCCAGGTGACTGGTGTGAATCTATTCATGGCACTGACTGAAAATCAATAGTTTCACTAATGATGTCACTGGTAGTGTATTCTTTTTTGTGGCCCTGTTTATTGGAATGGAATGCCCCGTAAAGATTTGAACTAGGTTTAACATCTCATTTCCTGGGACCTTTAATGGCATAAATCCATATTTATAATACAAATTGTTTTATAAAATGAAAGAAAAAATTTTCCGCAGAATTATCCCAGGATGATGCATAACAGTTCCTGCGTTGCGTTCGTTTGGAAAATAGAATGTCATGGTTTGGATAATCTTGTCTAAAATAATGGGTTGAATCAAAATATGATCACATTATTTTGTGTTTGAAGACGTGATGACAGCAAATATTTCCATCCATATCACGACCTCTTAGTGTTGACCTCAAACCTTAAACGCTAGTTAACCGGCGCGCAGTCTACGATAGTTTAACTGTGTTCCATTGTTTAGAGAAATACAATATAAACCGGTTCTAACCGGCAAGAACCATGCGAAACCCGTGAGGAGCCGGTTGTTGAGTTTTGAAGCTACCTTGTAATGAAAATATAGGTACCTTTTCAATGGTAGCGTTCTTCGACTCCAGTAAATCTCCTGGAAACCCTCCACCTATGTCTAGAACATTCATTTTGAAGCCCAAGTCAGTAGCCTCGTCGAACACTAAACGCGCATCTCGGATTGGTTTGCCAAAGCCTTCAGGATCCTGGGCACCACCTCCAACGTGAAAACTGCAAACGGTAATGGTGTGATTACCACGAGTGAGGTACATTTACTTGCAATCTCGTTCAATTCTAAATCCTGTTTTCCCCAGATTAATAGACCGTGGAAATTAAGCTGCATAGATCATTTTTGTCACGCCTATTTCATCTAACTCGAAGCACTCAAAGCAAACATTTAACCCCAACCTAACATGAGCTCACTTCCAAATAGGTTTTTCGGTCCTAGCAGTATTGGTGTTGCAGTCACACCATCTGTAAATTAATAGCCTCTTACCTGACACCAACTACATTAAGGTTAATTTTCTTGGCCAATTTCAGTAGATATGATGCTTCATCGGGATCACAACCATACTTGAGGCTTAGCGGTACCATGCTTGTACTATCGTCAGTACCAATTCGAAGAGATAGGCTGTCATAAATACAACAAGCATGACCACAATTAAATATTTTCATGAAACCCTCACCCTTGAAACACCGTTACTCTTTTCCAATAAAAAACAAGAATAAAACAAACTACAAAACAAACTCACTCTCATCTTGTCCATTTGGTGTAGAATTAGAAACAACCCTGCAAAGTGAAGTTGATTTATTGGCCGTTAAAGAAAAGAGGGGAACATGAACTTTTAAGCGGAGAAATATCATCAAATCTGGTGGATTGCGAAAAAAGTTGAATTCCTCTTTGTGCCCTGGCATATATAATGACAGTTACCTTAGGTTTCAAGACTATCGGTCGATATCCAGTCCCACCAGCATAAGCCTGATGTTGAAGGTTTAGTGAAAGAAAGCTTTAGAACTTTTTGTACTATTGTGCGATTACAACTAAGGAAAATGGTAAGCACCGTGTATAGCCAGATACGTGATAATATTGACAATTACGTATTATATATTACGTAATTTCCAAATTGTAGATCATAGTACATCGTGACATTGAAAGAATCTATGCCCCAAGACACTCTCTGATTAAGTGTTGCATCTCACATCTTAACGGGAGTTTCCGTAGCCTGACCCATCTGACACACTTTTTCTGACACACTTATTAATTCGGAAACCTTCACGGAATAAAGCACATGTTTATTCCGTTAAGGTTTCCGAATTCATAAGTGTGGAAAAAAGTGTGTCAGATGGGTCAGGTTACGAAAACTCCCCATTTTAATCAATAAACTGATGTCAAATAACCAAACATTAAGTAACCATAAAAAATACCTACAAGGTATTCTCACAATTAATTATGTATGTACCGTGCTTCTGGGTAGGTCCTTTTAATTTTCAGAAGTTCATCTTCATTGTCGAAAGTCATGAGAGATATGCCCTTCTGTCTGGCAAACTTTAAATAAGATTCCTGCTTACAAGGGTGGGCGTAGATGATGTTGGATGGAGACGCATTCAAACTGAGAGCAGTCTGTATTTCTCTCTAGGTTATAATAAAAGAGAAATGACCTAAGGATTCATCATAAATCGGTGGACTTTCATATAGAAGTCCCCAAGTATGCAAATGTGTATTGCCTTTCCGTCGAGCGTTACTGCAACAACATTTACACGCATGACGGAAATTAATTGCATACCCATTTGCATACTTGGGACTTCTATATGAAACGTTTACCATAAATTTGTGTGAGAAATTCAGGGTATTATGGTGGCACTGGACCAAAAGTCCAAACTGTGATGCGAACTATAGATTCAACAATGGACACGTGATGTTGGTGGCGGCGGCGGTGGTGGTGGTGGCGGCGGCGGCGGCGGTGGTTGGTGGTGTTGTCTGGTGGGGGTGGTGGTGTGCGGGGCGGTGGTGGTGATGGTGGTGGTGGTGGTTGCTG
Organism: Ophioderma brevispina; assembly: GCA_023653785.1. NCBI lineage: Eukaryota > Metazoa > Echinodermata > Ophiuroidea > Amphilepidida > Ophiodermatidae > Ophioderma > Ophioderma brevispina. The sequence continues at coordinate 2,605 of JAMKCH010047602.1, read as the reverse complement.
CTGCTGCTCTGCTTCTGCTGTGTTGGTGCTGTGGTGGTGCTGGTGGTGGTGCTGGTGGTGGTGCCGTGGTGGGTGCGGGTGGTGGTGCTGGTGGTGGTGCTGGTGCTGTTGGTGCTGGTGGTAGTGACAGAAGTACGAGTAGTAGTTAGTCGCACATGCCATTGACTACATTGAAAGGGGAGTGATTTGAATAGTTTTGACCGAGCTGTCGCAATTTCTTTAAGTACAACTTTGCCTTAACTACCACAATCAAATCCTGTGCCGAGTTTCGTCAAAAGTTCCAGCAGAGTGGGCTCTGGATTAGTTTTGATGGCTAGTATAAGAAAAACATTCAGTAATTAAATATAATAGCAAATGTAGATATGAAAAATTTATATTCAGTTTTACTATACGTTCTAAAAAACAGACGGCCCGATGACACCATCATGTAGGAAAAACAAGTTCCTCTTAATTTGCCGCATTGTGTGTGTGTGTGTGGGGGGGTGAGTGTGTGGTGGGGGGGTGCGTGTGTGTTTGTGCGCGCGTAAAAATAGTTTAATAATTCAGTATTTATCCAACGAAATGTAAACTCACTCACCGTAGAGAGGTTGAACTCTGGGAAGTAACTCTTCCATGTGTTATACTGAGAACAACAACATTCCAGGTCAACAAGTAAAATGCGTCGTCCTCCTAATAAAGAACATTAACCCCAACAATGGTAAAGTGTCTTTGCACATTTCTAGAGGTCGAAATTCAAATTATTTAGGTCACAGAGGCAAGGTGATCTACCTTATTTCGCTTAAAGCATTTTACATGTATCTTTTCTTTGACCTTTAACCCATAAATCAAACCATTTCAAATTCGAGTTTTTGTCCACATACATTCTTTGTAACGTCTAATAAAATATACAATGCATATCGCTTTGTTTCTTTAAAAGTAAACAGTTTGAGCCAGTAGAATGACTAACGGAATTGTGTAGACAGTAGATTTTACATAATAATTTCTTTAGATTAAGGTTACCTATTCAAACAACGTACAGGTGAAAGTTTGTCAAATAGGTCCAACTCACAGTTCATAGTTCAATCACTCTACTAACACACTTGAAATACGATTGAACACTAAGTTTGCCTATGTTTAGCTCTAACTGGCCTCGCTCAAAAGGCCTTATGTCACGCCAGAGCAAGGTCCTATGTTGTGTTCAGAGCTAAAAAGACCGAAAGGAAAATATTGCATTTGAAGAGACACTGGCACATTTGGAAAATAGTGCGCTATCAAGATTTTTCAAAAGTGATAGTTTTACATGGTTGTAAACTTTTATATACATTAGTCCTCATTTAAAATGATTAAACCCAAATCAGCCCCTTTATTGGCAAACAGAACGATTTTTATAATAAAACTACTTCAGCAAAAGACGGATCTTGGCGTTAAACACAAGAAAATACACACCGGGGTTCATTCCCACGCGGAATCTGTAACCTTTAACGGTTTTTTTAGTATCAATGAGCACGCGTCTGTGATATTCATGTAATAAACACACTGGTTGATTGAAGTTACGGCAAACCCCAAAGTCAGCCTTAAAATTAATGAATTTTGATCTGGCAACAAGTACATTTTACAGCAATGACAACATAAAGTTCAACGTTTACGGCCGCACAAAATCCTAATAGTTGCTTGATCATTTTGAATGTCTTCCTCTCTAGGAGGCAATACAAACTCTTTCCAAGTTTATGAATTTTTAACAATGTCTGCCAGCAAATTTGTCCAAAATTTAATTCAAAATACGACAATATCTGCCCCAACTTTAATGTTAAAACGAGTATTACAAGCGTTCCGATTTTAATGGCGGTGAGTATTATCTTCTAATCCAGGAAGTGTATATGTGTAATTTTAGAGGAATATAATTAATTCACATTTGAGCATCTTCCTTTAACACTACTGATTTCGGAATTGGTCTTATAATACTAACAGGCCCAAACTGACATGTTTGCATTGTTGCAAAACTTAGTTTGTCAGATTCAAAAATCCATGCCAATAGAAACTTTCCAAAAACAATAATTGGTTTAGTTACATTATACCCTGCGCACTCTTTATTATGTGATTTATTCCGTTAACGGAATAAAGCGCATGATGCAGAGCAGAGGCAAAGGTTATATTGTAAGGTTTCTGGTAAAAATAAATGGCTGGTATCACGTGTCACGCCCTACCTCTCTACATGAAGTATCAGATAGTTTAGCCTTTATAATGTCCTTCATGCTTGTTCCTTCTTCGTATATATCCAGCCGTATGTCTGTATTTTCCAAAGTATCCATGCTGCTATATGTCCCTGTATGTTTGGTATTGAAAAATAACGAATATTATTGTTACAAAGCAGCGATAATTTTGAATAAAATCATAAGTGGTCATATTTTAAGTATATGCATGTCTAAAGTAAGCAAAAGTTGAAGCCAAGGATCACATTTCAAATTGTCCATGCAATACTTTGATAATAGTCTGCCAACTTTGTCTCCAATTTTCTAGTTTTATCCAGGACATGGCCGACCGACAACATGACTTGAAAAAATGGCATTGCCGCACGTCGCTATACATCCTTGATTATTAAAGGTAAATTCGTCATTGTAGCACCTTC
>JAMKCH010047601.1:0-17680 GCA_023653785.1 Ophioderma brevispina | reverse complement strand
TTCTGTTCCAAAACTTTTGTAGGTCATGTGAAGATCATGAGGGGTCATCCAAGGTCAAATCCATACTTGTGGTAGGAGGATGAAACTTGGTGGTGTTGGTCAACATTCATTACCAAAAATTTTGACGGTCAGTTCAAGTCATCTGAGTGTTGCATTCACAGGTCAAATCACTTAACATTGGTTGGGGGTGAAAATTGGTGGGTTTGATTTCCACATTCGATGCCAAATATTTGAAGGTCATTTTCATAGGTCATCTGAGGTCATCCAATTCCAAATCACTTACCATGTGGTAGGAGGAGAATTGGTGGGTGTGATCCACATTCAGTACCACAAATTTTGAAGTCCTTTCAGGTCATCCGGGTCATCCAGGTCCAAATCACTGAACACATGTGGTGGAGGGTGAAAATTGGTGGTTGTATCAACACTCGCAGCCAAATAATTTTGAAGGTCATGTCAAGGTCATCTGAGGTCATCCAAGGTAAATCACTTAACATTGGTAGGAGGATGGAAATTAGGTGGTGTGATCAACTTCCATCTGTGGCCAAAACTTTTAGGTCATGTGAAGATCATGAGGGGTCATCCAAGGTCAAATCACTAAATATGTGGTAGGGGGAAAAAGGAGAAACTTTGGTGGGTGGTGGTCAACATTCCAGTGCCGAATTTTTTAAGCATTTGAAGGTCCTTCAGGGTCCATTCAGGTCAAATCACTAACATGTAGGTAGGAGGATGAAATTGGTGGGTGTGGTCACAAATTTGTACCAAAATTTTGAGGTCATAATTCACGGTCATGCTGGGTCATCAAGGTCAAATCACTTACCATGTGGTATGAGGGTTGAAAATTGTGTGGTCAATCATTCCGTGCCAAAAAATGTGGTCCTTTCAAGGTCATGGCAGGGTCATTTTAAGGTCAATCACTTAACAGTGGTAGGAGATGAAACTTGGTGGGGCCATCACGATCTTTTCCCCGAGATCTTAAATTGGTTAATTATTTGTTTTGTCATGGGAGTGCAAATCAATTTCTGTCACATTTTGAGTCCCCGAAAATGTCCCATTACATAGCACCGGATGGGAAAACATGGCGTTGGAAGCCTTAGTTTAAAAAGCATGCGAAAGACAAGTGAGTAAGAGGGATGAAAAAACTTGCAATGATGATGCTCTGTAGGGTGTGGTGTGACACCTGGATCCCAATAGTTAGGGGCTGTCATGTAACACAAAATTAATATATTACCCACATTTTTTTTCTGTGTATGCCCTGGGATGGGGGGGGGATGGTTGCAAGTGCTTGAATGTGCATTAGTCAGTATTTTTCATTCATTTTCCCTTGGTAAAGATGTTGGAGCTCTGTGCTGACTAGTCAAGGGGAAAAAGTAAAATAAGGAAAGTAGTATCGCCTGTCAAGTACAGATGTGCAGCACTATCGGTTGCGTGTTACTAGGTGGTTTGTTGCTTGTGCCGAAACTTTGCGTGGATTATTCTTGCATGGTTTGCTCCAAATGCGGTGAAACGGGGACACAATCCGTTTAACCGCTATTTTTACATTTACTAGAAAGCATGACGAACCTTGCATTTATGTGTGTGCGCCCTGTTTTTTTAAAGACTTCGCAGCTTCCCCATATTTTCCTCCCGCAGACTTGTGAGGGAAAACCAGTAGAGTTTACAATGCTTTAGGGTTATTGTTAAATGTCAACTCCACTGACTATTATAGTTCTGTGTAATTTTCCCATGCAACTTATGCATCCTTGTCCATACTTGATTTAAGTACATGAATTAATTGAATAAAAACACTGCGCTAGGAATGCTCATGCGACTCACAGCCTTATGCAACCTGATACAAAACACCAGCTACATGTAAATTCAAAGACGACACCCTAGCTAGGTTACTCCTCAAGGTCATTAAAAATTAAGGGTGCATTTAAGGGTGTATTTAGCAGCAGCTTTTTTGTGTATATCTGACTAGTTCGTTTAGATGAATAATTATACCTGCTCGATTTCTAGTTGGAACCTTGTTCAAGCCTTAATACACATTTGACCTCATTTGACCCCTGTACTAACCTTGATCCTGAAACAGCTTTGGCCCCCCCCCCCACCATTGCAACAACCTTCCTCAAAGGTGTCACAAATTTCACCATTAACTGGAGTTACACTGTTTTAAATGGGAGACTTCAAACATGCTAGTTCATTCCAGCTACATTTCACCGGTTCACTTTGACAATGACCTCATTTGACCTTTAATGTGATCTTATTTGACCTCTATATGACCTTGACTCAAGGCTTGACATCCCGCCCTACTTCAAGATTTATTGTTACCACCATTTCATTGGCAATTGGAATTAGACTTTGCAAATGGGAGGATTTTAAAGGAATATGTCAAGATTTTTGTCAAGCTAGTTTGTCTTACATTCCTAAAATATCTGGTGTAAAACAAATTCCCAAAAAAAGAATACAATTTGATGAAATTAACAAAATAGAGGCTTTATATTTTTGTTTTTTTGCCATACGGAAAACGGGCGTATTTTTTCGTCCCCCCAACCAACTGCTTCATTGATCAAAACGCCCAACTCGTGACGTCAGTGAGACGCAAAACCTCGTTTTTGACTTGAAATTGTTATTGACTGACACACTGTAATTTGATGGATTAATGAAGTAATAATAAAATTAGAAAAAAAGTTACAGAATGACATATTTTTGTTTCATTCGTTGTGTTAATTATTATTGAAGTGGCAACACTGCGATAGGAATACTTGTCACCACGACGTAAATTATGGATGGTCCATCACTTTGACGTCACCATTTGCCTGCGATGTGATTTGTCTGATCGTTTTCGAGTAAGGCTAATTGGGCGTTAAATTAAAAGGGCAAAATCTCTCAACATGTGGACAATTTTCACTTATTTTTTTGATTTGTTAATGTATATCTAACATGTTACTTAAGCTTTCCATCCATACCAAATTTTCCAAAGATCAGATCATGACATATTCCCTTTAAGTTATGTCATGCAGTTTATGTTAACTTTCCAACTTAACATTTTCTTACTAACAGAACGACACACATACAGACAGACAAACATACAAGACAAGACACACATACACAGTCTGCTTTCATTGTCCCCCATTCTGACTCGTTGGCAGGGAAACTTATTTACACATTTCAGTTGATTTTGAAGAGCAGATCCTGTAATTTTATGAGCAGATGTTTTTTGTTCACATTTTCCGATAGGCAGTAAACCTTTTTCCTGATACGCGGATTAAATACTAAATCCCGAGTTCCTTGGGCAGAAAGGATTGGTTATGTAAGTTGGTTCAGTAATACAACCTATACTTTTCTCAAAGTTATATGGAATAAAATCTCAACTTTTTTTTGAGGTTAAGTTGGGTGGGAGATGAGGTCGTGGCTCACAAAATGCCCCTTTATAAACAACCCATGCAATTTTGCACGTAGCATTTAATACATAGAGTGATACCGTGTGTTAATGCTGGGCAGTTAAATAGATCTGGTAATATACTGTAAAAGTGGTAATTTTTTGCGCGTGTATTTTTTGCACTATGCAATTGTTAGGGCATTTTCACATTGTTTTTAAATTCACTTTTTTTCAGCTATCCTATATAGACATACACACTAAATAAATGTTTTTGCGTGTGCTTAATTTTTGCCACTTTCGGAATTGCTCAAAGCGTGAAAATTAATGTCGCAAATATTTCTACTTTTACAGTACTGTCGGGGTGCCTAGGAATACCCTTGCAATAGACACAATTCTTCATTGCCTTATACAAACATTAAAAAATATTAATTATAGATACCGTCCTACTATCAAAAGAAACCCTCCTGGCCATGTCACACTACAATTGTACGTTAGCCGACATATTTGGCATTCAGTAATCCGACGCTATCCTACCATACCTCTCCTTTCCATTTTTCGGCCTATTAACCGGGAGTGAAGAAATAAAGGAAAGAAATACGAATAATTGTGAGGTCTTGTAACAATTCAACTGGGGAATTCCCCACAGCCAGGATGTCATCCACTAATGGTCGCGACCCTGTCGGTGCATTTTGTGCCTGCAGTGTTGTCGTTAAAATGAGACGGTCAACGCTATACGCCAACTTTCGCCTCGGCGATGCGTTTGTGTAAGGTTATGGTTAAGATTTGCTAAGTTCCCCCACAGGCCTGTTTTTCTTTGTCCTTTTTGTGATATGATTGAAGACCTACTCTTTATTTTACTTGTACCTACATAGCCACAAGCAATATCTGAAATCTAATTTTTTGGTCTATTTTCTCTTTGTATTAAAGACTGTTACTTTTTAGCATACAAATGGTTTTCTGTCAGTTTTGTAACAGAGGGGTGTTTTGAATCCATCCCATAATGCATTGCAATGTGCCTATACTGACTGTACTAACCATGTCAGACTTAGGGAAATAAGTGTTCCAAAATTTACGAACCACAAGACATTTCATAATTATGCTAGAAAATCCCCTTAGTACTAACGCTTGTACACTAAATAGTGTAAAAGCAGGATTTTATGTGTTAAAAGAATAGGATTTTGTGGATCACATACCCTATTGACGTGAAATTTCCCACAAAAAATGGTGCCATTGTGGTATGGCACAATACACCCTCTGGTTTGTAGTGGCAATGTGTAGGAGTGTTGACTAGTTGAAGGTTTTTACTATTTAGGTAGAAGTCAAACCGAGTACATAATTTGCAAGGGACTGGGTTGTGGTTACAGGCTACCCCCACTGTGCATTGTACTAATTTTACCAAACCACAGCCCAGACCAACCAACCAGAAATGTTGTTATTTTCTTGTCCAGCAAGTTGTAAAACATAAAGTATGAACACTGTTAATACTCGTCACGTATGAAGTAGTCTAATGTAGGTCCCATGCGTAATTTTAGAGAAGTACCTTTTTTGGCCTTTTATCTTGTGTATTCGTCGCAGATGATTTTTGGTAACACTACCAAATCAGGTGAACACAAATTGATGACATTTTCTTGTACTTTTGTTGTACTGTCCTCAAAGCAGAAAGGTCTTCCAGATCCTGGTCCTAGTTTTAATACAAGAAATTGGAGAAGAACTAAGAAGAACCTTTACAAGTAATAAATACATTTCCTAAGACACGAACTGAGTTATGGTTGGAGTGATTTGAACCCCCCTGGGCCACAACCATTATCAGGGATTAATTTTTCAGCTATACCTGAATTCACGAGGCCTTCATTACTTCCAAAATTTTCGCTATTTATTTTCAGCCCGTTTTTGGAGGCGTTTAGCCTAAATTCACGACACTTTTTTTCAGGCCATCATCGCGTTTTTTCTCTTCCAGCCCTCTTACATCCACCCTGTATTATACAGTCGTCTATTGGCTCATTACAGACCACATCATATAGCCCTATCACCACAATTTTCTTTGCAGTACCTCTCTTTTTGTTTAATTACTAACTTGAAAATAATCTTCCAAGTAACCAATCAAAAAAGTGCTTAGATACCAATATATAAGGCAGGTAGTGCCCAGGGGGTAACCTGATCTAAAACTTAACCCAGAATTATGTATATTATCTCACTCTGGAATAATGTTTTCAAATTTCCTTCCCTGTTAATTTGGCTCATCATTCTAGTAAGGACTGTAGTGTAATAGTGTGCGCTTCCGGATACAATTGTGAATTGTTTGCACACAAGTACTTTAGGCATTGATAATCCCTACAATGATGGAATCACTTGCCAACCCCCCCCTTAATGGCCCCCCAATGGCCCCCAGCTGGTTTCAAGGTTATACAGGGGTCCAAAAATTTAAAATGTTTTCTGAATGTGTTAAAAAGCACACCAGGGGGTTGTCTGGTCCAAGGATTCCAAATGTATAGTTTACACTATCATGGCTTATAGTTCCCGAGTTTTGAGTAAAACTGTTAAAAATTGGAAAAAGTCCAATTTGGATGTGTACATGGAATCAAAAGTTAAAAGTTTGCTTTTGATTCATTTAATATGGGTCAAATTGTTTCCCACTTAAAGGATTAATAAGGAATAGTTTTTGCTTATCTGTTATGCTTAGTTTTCTCACGTTATCCACAAAATAGGTCCCAGGTCAATAGAATCCTTATATAACCTCATATATAGATCCTGTCATCTATTGGTTAAAAGTTGAGGCATAAAGTTCCAACTATTCTTCAGATTGAACCAAAAATGACTATGCCCTGGAGAGCGGGCATTCTCATTCATGACTATTCCCGGAAAACCTCTTCCCAGCATAGAGACTATCCATCCGTATTACGAGTGTACAATTGAAGCTGGTGTAATCGATGAATACAGTGCCAAACCCGCCGGGGTCCACATTTCTGTGTTGAAGGCAGACGAGTGCTTTTTTGGAATTTTTGTTTCATCAACATTTACCACACGTGCTGGTCCAGAAGTCGGTACAAACACACCCGAACAAGGGCAACGAAATGGCCGAATCACAGCCACTACGCTTCGAGCTTGTAGACGACGAATGTCTTAAATGAATCATAAGACGCAGCTGATATGCTAATAACCAAACGGCAGGTTAAATATGCCGTGAAGGATATTCCGAGGATTATTTGACAAGGCGGTGACGACCATCTTCAGGAGTCCTGGAAGGTTGCCCGAATTCGGGAGTTTCGATGATTGCTACTCATCTTGCCCGCAAAAAATTGCACTTTGTATAGGAAAAAGTCAATGATGGCGATCCGTTTGGACTCCAACGTCACCTCCTCACCAGGAATGTGATATCAAAGGTCATGAAGATTTGTAATGTCTTCACGAGTTTCAAATGTTTTCTTTCCACACACCCTGAAACAGCAAGGTAGGCTTGGTACGGGTGTTGTAAGCACAAAAAATCCCATAATGTCAGAAGACATGTGCCTTAATTGAAGAGTCACTGGATTTGAATGATCCCCAAGTCTACAGGAAAGGGGTGTACCTGGATATAACGCTGTACTTTTTGCAATCGTGGCAGGAAGAACTTACGAGTGCATGATGCCGACTTTTTAAAAATGTTGACATGGAATTGAAGAGTGAACGTGTTGGAATTAACTTGTTACTGTTCGCGGTTTGCTGTTTATTATTGAAGTGGCACACTGCGATATGATGGTCACAACGACGTTAAATTATGGATGGTCATCCACGTTGACTACCATTTGCCTTTGATGTGGATTTGTCGGACTCGTTTTCGAGTAGTAGGGAGTAAGCTATTGGCGGAAATTAAAAGGGCAAAAATTACTCAAAATAATTGGACAATTTACAACTATATTTGATTTTTTTTATATTGTACTCTACGTTACTTAAGCTTCCATCCCAGTCCAAATTTTCCAAATATTCAGAATCATGACATATCCTTTAACATGTTAGGTCATGGAGTTATGTAACTTTCAAACTTCTTAAATTTTTACTACAGGACAGACACACATACAGACAGGACAAAACATTACAGACAGACACACCATACAGACAGTCTGCATTTCATTGTCCCCATTCTGAACTCGTTTGGCGAAAAACTATTACAACAGGTAAGTTGATTTTGAAGAGCAGATCCGTAATTTATGAGCAGATGTTTTTGTCACCATTTCCGATAGGCAGCTTACCTTTTTTCTCTGATAAGCGGTTAAAATACTAAATACGAGTTCCTTGCAGAAAGGGATTGGTATTGTAGGTGGTTCAGTAATACAGACCTAATTACTTCGCTCAAAGTTCATATGGAATAAAATCTAAACTTTTTTTGAGGTTAAGTTGGGGGGAGCTGAGGTCGTGGCTCACAAAAGGCCCCTTTAAAAACCCCATGCAATTTTGCACGTAGCATTTAATACATAGAAGTGATACGTGTGTAATGCTGGTTCAGTTAAAGACATATGGTAATATACGAAAAGTGGTAATGTTTGCGCGTGTTTTTTGTGCACCTAATGCAATTTTACCATTTTCACTTGTTTTTAAATTCACTTTTTTTCAGCTATCTATTATAGACATACACACTAAATAATGTTTTTGCGTGTATTAATTGTGCACTTTCGGGGAAGTGGCAAAAAGCTTAGTGTTGAAACTAATGTGACGGCAACTATTTCTACTGTTACAGTTTACGGTCGGGGGGTGGGTGCCTAGGAATACCTTGCAATAGACACAATCTTAATTGCCGTATCAACATTAAAACTATTAATTGATAGTACGTCTAATCTCAAAGAACATCTGGCATTGTCACACTAACCCAATGTAACTTTACAGAAATATTGGCATCGTAATCCGGAACGCTATCTACCAGAAACCTCTCTTTCCATTTTTAGCCTATGTAACCGGCGAGAAGAGAGAAATTAAAGGAAGAGAAAAATCAGATATAAGTTGTGAGGCTGGTTACGAATCAAACTGGGGGAATCCCACAGCCAAGGGATGGCAATCACTAATGCGTCGCGGACCCTTCGGTGATTTGTGCCTGCAGGGTGTTCGTTTAATGATACGGTCACGCTATACAACTTTCTGGCCTCGGCGATGCATTTTGGGTGGTTATGGTTAAGATTGCTTACGTTCCACACAGGCCATGTTATTTCTTGTCCTTTGCTGATATTATGAGGACCTAATCTTTTGGTAATTTTATGTAGCGAATAGCCAAAGCAATATCTGAAAACTAATTTTTTTTGGTATATTTCTCTTGTAGTTAAAGACTGTTACTTTTTAGAATACAAATGGGTTTCTGTTCAGGTTGTACCAGAGGGTGTTTTGAATCCATCCATAATGCATTGCAATGTGCCTTTTATACTGTTACTGTACTAAACACTGTCATACTTAGGGTAAAGTGTTCAAAAAGTTGCAGAACCACAAAGACATTTCATAATTATGCGTAGAAATCCCCTTTAGTACTAACGGTTTGTCACTAAAAATAGTGTAAAAGTCAGGATTTTTATGTAATCATATATCGTATTTCACAGGAAATGTTTAAAAAAAAAAAAAATTTCCCCCAAAAACTGGTGCATTGTGGGATTGGCACAATACAACCTCTGGTTGTAATGTGGCAATGTTTGTAGGAGTGTTGACTAGTGAAGGTCTTGTTACTATTTCTGTAGAGTCAACGAATACATAATTTCCAAGGGAATGTGTTTGTGGTTACAGGCTACACCACTGTGCTTGTACTAATTGACTCAAAACCGCAGCCCAGACACCAGAAATGTTTATTTCTTGTTCTCAGCAAGTTGTAAACTAAAAATGACCTGTTAATACTCGATTCCAGTATGATGAGTCTAATGTAGGTCCCATGCGTGATTTTAAGAGAATACTTTTTTTTTTGGCCTTTATATCTGTGGTAATTCGTCCAAGAGGATTTTTGTAACACTACCAAATCAGCGTGACACAATTGTATACATTTTCGTGTACTTTTTGTGTTGTACTGTCTCAAAGTAGAAATGTCTTCAAGATAACTGGTCCTCTATTTTAAAAGAAATTGAGAAGAACACTAACGAAGGAACCTTTACAAAGTAATAAATTAAAAAGATACATTTATAAGTAACCTGAGTTATGGTTGGATTGATTTGAAAACCCCCTGGCACTACAACCTGATATCAGGGATGTAAGTTTCAGGCTATGCCTGAATTCAGGGCCTTCAGTACTCAAAATTCGCTATCTATTTTTTTATTTCTAAGCCCGTTGGAGGCGTTTAGCCTAACTGCACACACTTTTTCAGGCCAATTCAGGCTTTACTCTTCAGGCACTCTTACATCCATGTATTTAGACAGTCTGTCTGAGTTTGCTCATTACAAGGAAAAACATCATATCGCCCTATAACCACAATTTTTGACAGTAGTATCTCTAATTTGTTAATTCTTGAAAAATCTTCCAAGTAACAATCAAAATAGTGCTTAGATACCAATCTATAAGGCAGGTAGTGCACAGGGGTAAACTGATCTAAAACTAACCCAGAATAGGTAGATGATCTGCAAAGTCTGAATAATGGTTTTCAATTCCATGATACTTAATTGGCTAGCCATTTAGTGAAGGACTGTAGTGTAAGAGTGTGCGCTTCCGGATTTAACATTGTGAATTTGGCACACAAGTACTCTAGGCATGATAATCCATAAACTTGATGGAAGCACTTGCCAACCCCCCCCTTAATGCCCCCAGCTTGGGTTTCAAGGTTAGACAGGGGTTGGTCAAATCAAAAATTAAAATGTTCTGAATGTGTTTATGTAAAAAGCACCCCAGGGTGTTTGTCTGGTCCAGGATTCCCAAAATGTATAGTTTACAATCTATGGCTTATAGTTTCCAGAGTGATGAGGTAAAAACTGTAAAAATGGGTGAAAAAGTCAATTTGCTTGTGTTTACATGGATCAATCAAAAGTTAAAAATTTGCTTGATTCAGTAATATTGTGGCGCGTGCAAATTGTTTCCCAAGCTTAAAGGATAGAAATAAGGAATAGTTTGCTTATCTGTTATGCTTAGTTGTCAACGGTATCCAACAAAATCGGTCACAGGTCAATAGAATCCATTTTAGACCTCTATAGAGATTCTGTAATCTGCATTGTTAAAACGGTGGGAGGAGGATAAATTAACTAGATTCAAGAATTGAACCAAAAATGACTATGCCCTGGGAGGGGGCATTTCATCATGTGAACTATGCGGGACCCCCTCTTCCCCAGCATAGAGGCTGCCGTACGGACTATCCATCCCTATTATGAGTGAATATTTGAGCTGTTGGTAGAGCTGAATACAGTGCAAAATCGCCGGGGGGTACATTTCTGTGGGAAGCAGACGATCGCTTTTTGGAATTTTTGTTCACATTAACACACAGTGCTGCGTCCAGAAGTCGGTAACAACGAAACACGAAAAGGGAAACGAAATGGCTGACTCACCGGCCCACGCTTTGAGCTTGTAGACGAAGGTTTTAAATGAATCATAGACGCAGCTGATAGGATAATACCAAACGGCAGGTAAAAAAGATGCCGGGAAGAATTCGAGGATAGGGTTTATTTTACGGTGGTGACGACCAATCTGCGGGCCGTGGAAATTGACCGAATTCGGAGTTCGATGAATTGCTACGCATTCTTGCCGACAGAAAAAATGGCACTTGGTTATAGCAAAACGTAAATGGATGGCGATCCGTTTTGGAATCCAACGTCACTCCTCACACCAAGGCAACGTTGATATCAGGTCATGAAGATTTTTCTAATTCTTCACGAGTTTCAAATGTTTCTCAGCAAGTCCCTGACACAGCAAGGAGAGGCTTGGTCAAAGGTGTGTAAAGCACAAAAATCCATTCGTCAGAAGAATGCCTTAATTCAAGAGTACACTGGATTTGAATATCCACAAGGTCTACAGGACAAAGGTGTTCCTGGATATTACGCTGTACTTTTGCAATCGTGGCAGGAAGAATTTACGAGGCATGATGCAGGACTTTTAAAAAATGTTTGACATGGATTGAAGAAGTGGAACTTTTGGAATTTAATTTGTTACTGTTCGCGTTTTGTGTGAATATTTTGGATGTTTAATTGGACCACTTAAGAAGGTGGATCCTGGAGAACTATCGGAAGTTACACGAAATTGTGGTTACTTAAATAAACTATGGCTACACAGTAGGCCTATGTTAAAAGAATTTTGGCTAGTTAGAAGTTTTTTAACAATCAGATGACAAGAATCTCTAGATTCGGTATATAAACAAATAATATTAACTGCTTTGATTAGGGACATGGTGAAACTTCGGCCCTCGCCCTCGGTGATTTCAAAGCCATACTATGCCCCTCGGCTTAAGCCTCGGGCCCATAGTCTATAGGTTTCGAGTCAACCTTGGGCCTATTCGTTTAAACCATGCCCCTCAAAGCAGTCCAATATGTATAATAGCGCCCAATTAGCTGTTGCTAGCTGTTGACTTTTCGCCATTTTAGTTATAACCTAGACACGTAAGATAGTCAAAAACTATTCCTATATTTATTTCTAGAGCTAAACCAAACATTTGGAACCACATTTTACCAAAAAGTTGGAGAAACTTGTAGTTCTGACCCTGTACACACCAAAATTGACTTTCCCATGTTTATGTTTTTACACCATAATTCATAAACTATAAGTCACAGGTAGTATAAAGCTAATCCCTTTTTTTTGGAATCCTTGGAACCAGACAGACATCATGGTCTTGGTGTGACTTTTCAACACAATGGAACATGTGAAAAATTTACCCCTGTCACCTTGAAAATCAAGCTGGGTGGCCATGAAAGGGGTGTGGCAAGTGCTTCCTCCAATTTTTTTGATATCAATGTGTAAAAAAATTAAAAAAATTACCAAAATTCACAAATTTTAGCCGGACTTGCACACTCACAAGATCTGTCACACAGTCCCCCACCTATTCAGTAAAGTGGATATTGATGCCGTCGAGTCCCATTTTGTGTGAGTCAAAAATTGTACAATTTGTTTTGCAAGATTTTTTTGCTTTATATACAAAGGAATTGGTTATAAGATTCATGCTTTAACACTAAGGATTTTTCATGGGAACAAGTAGTAACGTACATCTCGGCTGTACCACAAATCCCAATCCACAAAACGGGCATATTACATTATACGTCAAAATAATTTGTATAGGTGCATATTCAGTTAACGGAAACGAGCAATGTACATAGTCGGTTGCAAAAATATTATGTATATGCCCCCAGCTGAAAAACAACCCTACCCCCTAGAAAGTGGTATGGTCCATCTTTTTTTTAGCAAACAAAGATGTTGCTTGCTACATGGTTAACGCTCTTGGGTGTATAATTTGAGCATTTTTGTATGGATGTGAAAACCCTTGAGGACCCCTTCACCTTGAGATAGGTAAATGAATGATTATAACTGAAAAATTAATGAGATCAATTGAAAAGCTAGGTTAGGATTGCATATCCCACGTTAAATCAAACAATGTTTCACATCTGCTAATCCAGATAGAGGTCCTATGTCGCAAATGTAATTATGCAATGTATTCCTAAGGGACATTTTGGGGGAAGGGCACCTCTAGGTTTTTTTTTCTGTACACACAGCGTTTGAAGTATGAAGTAGCAACGCGGGGGGGGCATATACATGGAACGACTTTCAGTGCATGGCGTAGGGAAAGCACAAGCGCAATGCATCTGAAATGCTGGCAGGGTGTGTACTTTTCACGTGTCTGTCTCCACTCCTTACTTAAGACGAGACACAAGTAGTACCTTCATAAAAACAAAGATCATAAAAACAAAGGCAAAGATTATTTTTGTAAAAAAATGGGATGATTTTGTGTAAATATCTAGCTTAAAGGGGGATGCCCGATTTTAAAGATATGAGTTTCATCTGATAGAAGGCCTTCACGCCCAAAAACACACCTGAAAGTTTCGCGCCACGATATTTTCAATCTGTTTTCATACGAGAGCTAAAAACTTTGGATTTTAAGCCCCAGATAGAGTAGTGTGATTAATATTGGTGCCAAAATGGGCACATTTTCGCTATAACATCCAAACAAACATCCTTTGGCTCAAGATTTCCATGGTAATGAGAAAAATACAGCTTTCTTTGAGACCAAAACTGTTGACCCACTCCGGTAAAATCTGGGCTTCTCGGGGCGAGGCGATGAGCGATCGGGCCATGGACCTTTACATTTCCACGGTGGACCTGTGTGGAAAATGATGAAACGCAAAATACTTATAAAAATAAAATACTCATAAAATTAGAATCAATTTGGCTGTCAGCAAACAGTTATTTTGTTATATCTTGCCTTTAAAAGCAAAGTGGGATATTGCGAGGGGTGCGCATGTGTATGTATGGGATGGTGTGTTCCAGTTTGGTGGTTTAGTTTGTTGTTTCAGGTTTCCTTCGAAAATTTAAGCCGATTTAAACCAGATTGGGTTAATGGTTGCAATAGGGGTCTTATTATGCTGGATGATGTCAAAGCACATGAACAAAGGTGTCTGAGTCATGTTCAGACTGCCAGTTTGGTGGGTTTGGTTTATTAGGTTTCATTTTTCAGATCTATTTTGAAAAGTCAATTTAAACAAGACTTGGGTTAAGGTTGTCGTGGCAAATAGGGGTTCTTAGTAGATGAGGTCAAAGGTCATGGACCAAGGATAAAGGTCATATGAGTCGTCAAGACTGCTATTTGCCCCACGGGGATGACACAGGTTACTTGCAGTATATTTTCCTTTTATAAAACAGGAACAAACTGAAGAGCGTTTATCACCACAGATTGTTGTTATGGGGACCCTTAAAAGTCGGGTAGATTTAGGTTTGCTTTTGTTTTTTTCCTATTTGACTATTATATTGCAGACATGATAACATGTAATGACATGTGAATGCCCCTAGTCAATCAAGTCATTGATACTGATACGTTGGTAGTCAGACGACTCACAGCTTATGAAGTTAAGCAGGCAGCATCCTTGAAAGCCTCATGTTGTGCTGGTGTGATTGTTTGTAATCATTTATTGTATTAAGACGGTGACCTACGATTGACTGAAATGGGCTCCAATCATCAACGGTGAAATGTCATGGATCATTTATGTAGAATTGATGTGGACACTGTTTGATATCTTGTCATGCGACGACTTGTTAATGGAATAAGTATAGCCAGTTTGGTCAGTCATGTGGAGTCCTGATGTCGATTGTCGGGCACGAGTGAACTATAATTCATTTTGTTAATTGGGAAGTCCCTTCTATGCTCTAGATGTAGTACTACCCAATGGGTGTTTGATTTTGACGAGGAGGTGATTAGTATTATTGAAATAGGGCATATTTTTGGTGCGATTTAAATCAACCAAAACTAATTAAGAATGAGAATAAAAGATAGGATTGTTGTTTGTCAATATCTTGTCATATGGGCAGTCCAATGTGTGAGTTAGAGCCTCACGGTGACCAAACGTGTTTGCACTTACGCAAGACACTTTATCTCGCTTGCCTTGTCGATCCAAGCGATAGGCCTATTCAGTAGCTGTTAGGAGGAATATTACAAAGTAAGTGCTAATAGGATTGTGCGCTTGTTCAGCTGCCGGTCTAGGTGAAGCGAAATGATTGTGATGATTTCTTGATGGTATCGTAATTCACTGATGTAGAGCATGTCCTGGTTAGAATAAGACCGTTGGTTCGAGCCACTGATCACATTGATCACAACACAAATCCTGTGGCAAATTATAATACGGAACGGGTGTATGAGCCAAGGCTTGAACCAGTAACCAATGGATACTAACATGCACTACATCGGCGAATAATAATAATTGGCAACAGAGCTTTGAATCCTTTAGAAAAGGCACTATACAAATGTTGATATCACTTATCAATATTAACATCATTAATTTGGGACAGCATGATTTATTGAGTCAATCTGCAGTGCCATGGTAAAAGAACAGGTAGGACTGAAGTGGATTTGGCTGTATTTTATTGGTTGCTTGAATGCCTATAACATATAATCAGCAAATCAGAAACCCTGTCAGTGTTTGGGACAGAAACAAATGGGGCTTTAGGGTTAATATTGATCACTCCCTAAGGTTATATAAATACTCAGTGCTCAGGTGAGTTCATCATTTGTATTCTTACCAATTTTGGTACATGAATGTGCCGTATCGATAACACAGACGTTGGACCAGATGAACACATATGTTGTGCACAAGTTTAAAACGGTATATTTGTTATTATTTTATAATGAATCTTCTTTGGTAGTAATGCATGACGTAGAAGTAAGAAAGAAGAAAAGTGACATGTGCTTGAAAATGACTGTTTGCTCATGCACAGTTTATTTTCTGGGAAGGTAGTATCCCCAAATTTCTCCCCAAATCATGCAATGGGAAGAATACCCCGGATACCATTTTGCATGCCTGGTGGCATGGCAGAAGCTTGGCATTGGCCTGGCCTGGGCACGCATGTGCTGCTGGGCAGTATGCGGAGACTTTGACACTCTGATCCCTGCAACTGGGGGCCAGGATTTAACCAGGGATTTACAAGAAATCAATTGCCCTGCCCTGTCCTGCCAGGACTTATCCAGGGATGTCACCCAGGTGATTATCACATCTCATGCTAATTCCAGCTGGGTCGGGGACTACCACTGACAAACTCATAAAGAAAACCAACCTAGGTTAGAGTAGGTGAATAGGTTAAATTTAAAATCAGCATGCAAGTTTAAGCCCCTGATTTAATGGGGACTAGTGCCATCTTTGACCATCCATGAGATGGAAGTGTGATTACGGTAAATAGAGACCTGGCTGTAACCAGTAGCTACCAGTAGGTGGCAGCCGCTACATTACCAGTAGGTTGTAGACTAGTATTTAGATAATTGCGGTGTCCAACAGAGACCATACAATGCCTGTTCTCTGCAAATTATGTAAGAAAAGCATGCTAGTCCCAGAATTTCCAAATGTTGGTCAAGAGGTGTAACTCCTGTGGTATAGGCATTAGCAGGAAGGGGAGTTTGGAATTTGTTCGTTATCTTGCCCAGGCTAGTGCTATAATTCCACTGTGTTCCTTGATTTGGTCATCGCCTGTCTGTTTGTAGTGTACCTGCAGAGTACTTGTTAGCTTCACGCCATGTTCCAGCTTATTCTCACCCCATTGCCATTCTTCTAGTCGGACTTCAATGTTCCAAAACGGCAACATATAGTCTATGTTACAACTAGACTTCTTTAGCGATTGACAGTGTACTAGGTGGCCTGTTTGCGCCTATCGAGATACCACTGTCGCCTAATTTTGTCTCCCCACAATGGGTAATCTTTTGGTTTTACTTGGGTGGGGGAGTTCAAATCACTCAAATCCCACCCATGGTGTAAACTTCAGGATTCAACATTTTCATTCCAATTTCCAAATTCGCAATGGGCATAGTTCAGATGCCAGGTCAAGTATGTTAAAGGGCACGAACTCTGTGAAAACATTCTCTTTTTCATTTGAAAGACTTACCTACATGTAAATGGTAAAGTTTCATGTGATAATCTGAAAATCGCTTCCCAAAGGTGCATTTTGTTGGAAGTGGTCCATGTTTATTTTCTGTGGTTGTTTAAGAAATATAAGGTGATGCAGTATCATTTATGGGGAATATGAAGGGTGATGTGTATCATTTATGGTGCAAAAAAACGTATCTGAAGTGGAAAAACTAAATGGGTAAGGTGCAGGTGGTTTGTGTTCAGGCTGAGGATACACTATGAGCCCATTTATCATTCTGCAAACCTTTTATTTTACTACCTACTAAAAACGGACTTGATTCTATAAGAAATGGCATAGCAAAACATTGGAGGAAAATGGACTGAACTGACCATCAGAATGCAACATTTTCAAAAATGGGCAGTAGAGGTAATTAGTCTTTGTCAAAGACGCCTCCGCATTTTTATCCACCACCTCAGGAAGCGACGCCGAAGGCGGCGTGTCGAACGCCGAGGCGCGTGTCAACGCGAAGGCGTGGGCCCTCGACCGAGCGGAGCGAGGCGTCTTTCCAAATTGATATTTCCCAGTGCAAGCATAATGTGTCAATCAAAGTAGTGTCATCGTAAGCACCGCCCAATTTCATCGATGACACCGTTTTCAGAGAAGTGCAAATATCGATGACGTCGCCCGTCAAAATTACCATTATCGATTTTTGCACGGCCTAATTAGCACACGAATCAAGCAAAAAATCGACGAGAGTTCTTGACAGGCTGCGAGGCGAGTGTGAGTCCGTAAGGTATGTGAGATGCATGGCAGCTGGGCTAGTGTAGGCCCAGCCTCTGCAGAAATAAAAGTCCCCAGTAAAGGCTAGTAAAAGTT
>JAMKCH010047600.1:0-11026 GCA_023653785.1 Ophioderma brevispina | reverse complement strand
GCTGGCCAAAAATCAAGATAGCCGACTCAACACTGCACCGATTGCCGATCTGTGGAAACTTTACCATGAAAAATCAACTTTAAATACAATTTTACATAAACTATGTTGATCATTTTTTATAAATAAACTGACACCTTGTTAAGTTAGCAACTTAAGTAATGAGTATGACTGCATATAAAGCAAAGCTACCGGGCGATTTCCGAGGGCTCGCCTTCGTTTGATGCTACTGCAGTGGAGGTCACTTAATGCATATACCGTTCTGATGCTATCCGCTAGGAAGCGATGGACACCTTTCGACCTTAACACCTATGAGATATCTTATCGCGCTTCTAAAACCAACCAGTCTTGTGGCTCATGTTAGAGCGCCGTCACTAGTGATACGGAGGTCGCCGTTTCGAATCCGGCCAAGTGCATAATGGGGTGTTTTTTCAACACTTGTGTGCGCTGGCCATCTTCCAGGGAAAGATTAATAAATCCCCATCCTTGTCTACCTGGAACTATAGTAGTTAAAAATTCCAATTTATGAGAAGTTTTGTATGCTCAAATCATCCCTCCTGCCCCCTACTTTAAGATGGACATCAACAACAAGGGGCTCACACTCATCATATTCTGCAGCAAATAAAAAATACATAAAAAATAACTTGAATGTAGTTTGATTCTGTCTGCTTTTGGGCATCTCAACCAAAACACAGTCCATATGAGTGAACAACGATGCATCAAAATGCTGCTAATGACTTGTGGTTGGAAGCCAGAAGAGGTACCTGGATCTCTTAAAACCCATGCCATGAGGGTTGTCATTTTGAATGGATGAGACGGGCGCACATTTAGTCGATGTTTATGCACACCAGGTGTTGCGAGGAAAGGTAAAAGCTTGTTCAATTCGCTACACATGAGTTAAACCAAACTGTTATCTTCTGTGAGAAAGTGTGTAGGATGTACTTTACCAAGTCACCAAAATTCGGTGTTTTGCTCTGACTGCTATTTTGGAATGATGTGAAAAGTGCCCCAACTCTAATCATGGATAACAACTATTCTCAATTCTTCACTATCTGGATGGAGTCTATATATAGATGTATAGGAATTGATGTTCTGGATGAACAGGCTATTGCTTCCCTATCATACCGGTAGAACTATCTGATTATTATCATGGGAAGTACATTAACTGAATTGAATTGAAACAATAGTGGATTGATTGAAAAGAAAGGAAGTTGATATTAATAATCAATGTTAGACCCAGACCAAGTCCTGTTTAAAGGTGCATGAGAGATTCCACATATCAGGTGTCCTTAAAAAATGGAAACGTACATGTAGTTTTTTCCTGATGTAAAGCTTTCCATCCAAAAAATCCCCATCTGAAAGGATAAGCCGAGAAAGAAATGTTTCTTTGGTACACAAAAATTGTGAAATTTGTATTTGTTATAGGAGCAAATACAAATTCAGACCTTAGAGTTTTACATTGAAATGCAACAGCATATCCAAATCGCCTTTTTTATCTCTTTAAGATATTTTTGTAGCGAAAAAACAAGGTAAGAAATCTATTGAGTGTCTAATTCTATATGAATTACTATTATGACACAAATATTAGGGTGACTCAAAATCTATCGTTGCACCTTTAAAGCTGCTGCTTGCCGGCATTGCCTCTTTTATGTGTGATTTTTGTTACATAGACTTCAGTAAAGATGTAATAGATAAGGGGAATTTTCCTTTATAATAGATTTGATTGTCTCTGCAAGATTAGAGAAAATTTCTTAATTTCTGTGTAGAAAAACATATGGCCTTGTGGAGCACTCGGTAAAAAAAATTGCTTATCAACGTGATGGAATTAACCCAAACACCACTGAATTAAAAAAAAAATCCCACAGCCTGAGTGAGAAAAATGAGCAGGATGGTAACAATTGCATCTTCAAACGAAGACATGTATATATGGGCACGAAATCACTGGCTGGACCAGCTGGAGGTGTCTCATAGCATGGGTTCCCTAGTCAATCTGGGTTGAGTCCGACCCAAATTTCCCCACGTTTCCTCTTCTTCCATTCTGCAATCAATTCTGGGACGTGTAAGCAACAGATAGGGTTGTTAGGTTAAATTCAACTTGTTTGTGTTACTCGATCTACGCAAAATGAAAAATGCTAAAAGCAAAAATGTGTAGGGAAGCAAGGAGTTTGGCTTCAAAATGATGATGTGGTTGATTCTAAAACTCATTTTCATGTACAATGTGTCATGGGGAAAACAATATCTATTTAGATTTAATTCCATTAAACCTTGATTTTCAATTTTTGCTCCCTTTGCCTTCTTAAGAATTTTATTATAACCACAATTATGGCAGGAAAATGGTGAATGTAGATGCCAAAGATGACAAGAGGACCGATTTTTTCCATGGTTGAATTTTGGTATACCAAAAGAAAATGCCATGCTACAGCTCCACACCCTGTAATATATTTCAGTTTCCCATCAAACGGAATCATTCAGTTTGTAGCAAACAGACAGTGATTTCATTACTTAAATTTTCATATTGAGGACTACTCTCTGGTGCATTTTTTGTACAATGTATTTTCTGAATGTTTAAGTCCCTTATTAATGGCAGGATTAAATGGAACCAAATCAACATCTGCATGTCTACATCTTGAGTCTGCTCCTCCCTGACCCAGGCAAAAACAATGTATCAACCACATGGTTTTAATTAATCTTCCTATAGGTCACTGAATATATCTCCCAAGTGCATCAAGTGATTCAATAACCACTATGGAGAGGAGCTAAATCATGTTCACTATAAGATGAAATATGACCTTGATAAAGTACATTGAGATTAACACTAGTGAAGACCAAAGTCACAAATGCAACCCTTAAGTGAAATGTACTAATAGTAGCTTATTAGTGTATTTGCAACTCTTGGAGCCTCTCCTCTGACAACACTGTAAAGAATATAGTGAAAAAAAAGAATGGGGTCAGTTCCACCCTTACACTTGAACAAGTTGATAGTTAAGTTATAGTCCGTGTATATTCAGAGGGTGTATATTATACATTTGGCTCCAAAACCAGAGACGTGATGATATTACTGGTGACATTTCCATTCCATTCTAATCTGGTGATGAAACGATGGCATGGTTTTTTCCATTGAGAGAAGGAGGGAAAAAAGTGGCTGTTAGCTCAGTTGGGGCTAATTTGCGAATGTTATCAGGTCTTGTATATAGTACATAATGTAGGTGTGCAAAGGGGAAATCTGGTTTTGGTTTGTTTTAGTTTTTGTTGTTTTGTCATGTTTTTGTTTATTGCTATTTTCCCTGAAAGAATGCTAAATTACTTAAGCAGGTAGTATCCTTCAGCCAATTAAAAAAACAACTATAGGAACATTTGAGAGGCAATATTATGGCCACATCAAAGATATGATGAAACAAAAAAATAACATCTAACAAATTTAAAATCATTAATAAAACAATAAAACTGAAATGAAATAATCTTCAAAAATAAATCAGTACTATGTATGATAAAAGTTCCATATCAGAATAATTCATAACAGGGATGAACTTCTTACACAAAAATAGCCTCTCTAATCCCATGGCAAAACTGCAACCAATTACATAATTATTGCGGATTAGTAGAGAAGGTCCATCATCTGCAATAGCTGCCATTTGTCATTGTATTGTATTAGTGTTAAACTTGCCAAAAGCTCTAACATGCAGCTATTGCAGATGGGGCCTTTTTGCTCGAAACCCTAAACGTTGTGAAGTGCATGGATGTGAAGGACAACACTACAAAAATGGCTTTGATATTGATACATTAATTATACATGGCGGTTGTTTTCCTGTTTTGGATTTGAAAAGAATAGGCTGATTGTAACCAAATTTGGAAATGAACGCCCTTGTGAATTAATGCAGATGGAAGAGTTACTTTCTCACTGGTAATTGTGTGAGATGTTCAATGCATTGGTGCATTATAGTGTATAAGACTTCATGGCACAATAAAATACCCATCATTGAAAGGAAAATAATGATGGAGATGTTAAAAGTCAATGAAAAACCCTTCAAGAAATTCCGGAGACCTCGGTAATCTCAATGAACCGTTGCATGGAGATATAAATTATCTCAACCTTAATTACTATCTACAAATTCACAGTTACCAAAAGCAAAGGTGATCAAAAATTCTAAACAGAATTCTGGATTATAAAAAAGATTTAAAAATGAGTTATCTCATCCATTTATTATTCTAATTACTGTAAAACGTGGAAAATTTTCCAGTATATTATTTTTGCGGCTTTTGCACACTTCCAAGTAGCGCAAAATTAAACTGGCACACAAACATGTTTATTTTGGTTGAAGTATATGTAAAATAGCGACACAGCAATTAAAAAACAAGCAAAAATGTTTAAAAATAGTGGATGTAGGGAAAAATGATATGAGCGAAAAGTGTACAAACGCAAAAATAACCACTTTCACAGGATTTTTTTAAAAAATTGGGAAATGTGGGTTTTTGTAAAATATCAAGGCGAAAGCTTTAAGCTTGTTCTATACCAGTGACATTACAGCTGACCATCTTCATGTAGGCTATGACCTTATTTTTATACACATGCTTCTGAAAAGTGACCATTCATAGATCCATTTTTATTCAACCTTCGCAAACAAATCTCTAAGACCTCTGATTGAAATGATGAATGGTTCCTTGGACAGTGTTTGCTGATACTGTAGTGTTGTGTATAGCTAATGTTGTTTTGGTGGTAACTACAGGAAGTATTGGCTCTTGAATGTTCCTCAATAGATTCATTGTGTTGATTACCTTGAACTTGAGCTGAGAGTTGAGTTCGGTGGCAGTTCCTGGCTGGTGACATGGTAAAAAACAAGCAACAAAAACAGCAGTCACCAGCTCCATGCCTAAAATTTAGAGAAATTTTGCTTTTTTCACAAAAATGTTGGCAATTGTGTGCAGTTCTTCAGATCCGCAACCTCTAATTGGGCCCAAAATTCATTTTCCTATTCCATAAAACTTGTTTAAAATTCAGTCGCAAGACCCAAAGTTTGGCGCTTTTGTGCCGCACATCCCTACCCAAACCAAACAAAGTTGAGTGCCCTGGGCCCCTAGGGTGCTTTGTAGTTTCGGAGGACTCCATCCATTATCAATCTGAAAAACATTTCAGAGCTTACTCATTCTTTCGTCAGCAGCTTATGCATTGGGATCTGTGCTGTGTGTTGTGGCCTACTGAATCAAGACAAGTTCCCGAGTCTGTAGCCAATTTTGTTTAATTATTAACCAAGCCTGAATGGTCCATTGACTGAAAGATATGAATGCCACTATACCATGAACTATGTGCTGAGATAATTTCACGATAGTTGCACCTATTTTATCAATGGCAATCACCTGCAGCAGTCCCTTTTACTTCAAAAAAAACCTGCGCAAAAAAATAAACTGAAAGTAAACTTGTATACGTAAGTGAGTAATTTTCGCATGTGTAATTTTTCGTGCTTCTGCATGTTAGAAATTTTTGCGTGTTGAGGTAAATTGCTTTTTTCAGCTATCTACTAGACTTACAACAATATAACATTTTTGCCGTTTTTAATTCGCGCTTGTCAGAAGTGCACGAAAAGCACAAAAAATTAAGTAGCGTGAATATTCCACTTTAAGTAGGCCTATACCATGACCTATATTGCTGAGTAATTTCATGATAGTTGCACTATTTTATCAATGCATTCACTGCAGAACCATTCTACTTCAACAAAACCTGCCAAAAAAACGAACTAAAGTTCACTTTATAGCTAAATAAACAATCTCTCCCGTTGGGTAAAGTCGACTTAAGTCTGCCAGAAATCTAGGGTGGCATCAAAGATTAATCAATAACAACAACATAAGTAATTATGCTCCATAAGAATTTAGGTCTATGCCATAACACCTTCAGTAACAGCAAAACAAATTTTGCCGAATATCCAAACTTATTGTTTTTCTTCTTAATGCAAATCTGTCTTTTTCTCTCCTGGCAAATGCGTTTCACTTAAACATGACCTAGTGTATACAACACAAATTGTGCTACCTCTGGAAGCAAAAGCTTTTATCGCTGCCATTTTGGCCCCCTTTTTTGGGTAAATATTCCTGAAGGGGTTACAGTAATGTGTAAAGTGACTAGCAGCTGGTGTGTCCATTGCTTTCACATTATCGCATGTTTTTCTCAAAGGGCATGTGGGACCAAGATTTCCTTTGAAGAGGAATGACGATAGAGCGGTGTGAAATTAGATTACTTCACAGTTGTACTTGTTTCATTATTTTCGAACAAAACAAGCAGTTTGCCATGTTGTCTAAAATATATAGTTCTCTATGCAGAATCCAGGTAGCCTCCTTAGGGGCCCTATGGGGTCCAAGAGGTTTTTAACCGTTTTTCAGTGATAAAATGCAGAATGAAGCACTCAAGCTATAATTATGAGTGGACTCTCAGAGAGGACTGGCCTGCATGGCTGGATGTAGGCCAAAATCGGCATTGATTCAGATTGACAGTCTTTATATATGGTCACAGAAAGTTTTATGACATTAAGATTGTAATATTTTTGGTAAATTTTGATCATGTCATTGTCATCCTTTAGTTGATTTTTTTTGTAATTCCCCCCCCCCTCTTTTGTGCTTTTATTCTTTGTGGCCTTGAAAATTTCTAGGCATATAGATGGAAGTGTAGTTTGTAACAATACATTTGAATAAATAACCCTATCAACAATAGCCAAGTGACTTCAAAGAAAATTGAAACTGAAATTTAACAATGTTTTGATACCATACTGAATCCAGACTTCACGTTTTTCCGCTTCCCATATTGCCATATTAGGCTGTAGGTAAGTTTTGAACAATCAAATTATGGATTTCAAAATTTGGGATTTGCCCGGCATTGCGAGGTGTAAGTTTGTGTTAATATCCTGCCAACCATTGTATTGATGAAAGAAGTTACGATATCTCAGTCTCATTTCCTCAAGAGCCATGTTCAGACTATCATGAAACTCCAAGGGTTTGAAACTCTGGAGGTGGAAATAAAATCCGATTATTTTACTTCACACCAAGTTGTGTCCACACAGTGGCCGAAACTCTTTTAGTGATTAACCTCCCTTTTGAAGCTCTGCAAGTCCTGGTTTGATGCTAAATGAGCAGGAAGCCTGCAGAGAATGGGAGAAATAATCATATCTTTGCTTCTCATATAAACAGAATGTAGACCGTAAGTCAACATATCGGAAACCGGGGCCTTTTGCGCAAGATATTTAAAGGGGGATGACCCGATTTTAAGTCAATAAATTTTTATCTTTATAGAATGGCCTTCACCCGAAAACACCATCTGTAAAGTTTTGTGCCAATATTTTAACCCGTTTTGAAGTGAGAGCTAAAAATGTGATTTTGTAATCCCCATAAAGAATCGTGTACGTGTAAAATATTGGTTGACCAAAATGGGGCATATTTCCGCTCATAACATCCAAACCAAACATACTTTAGCCCTAAGATTTCACGGGGTAAAAGAGACAAATGTAACTTTCTTCTGATACCAAAATTGTGACCACTTCTGGTAAAATCTGGGGTCCCTGGGAATGAGGCTATTAGCGATCTTTAAGCTTCACCACCGTGTTTTTTAAGGATAATACCCCATTAGACCCTCAATAACACTCCGGAGTTGAAAACTTTGAATGTGTCCACACGGTCAAAACCCCGATTGACACTCAAGAGGTTTGAAACTTTGGAGTTTCAGCCTCCTGTAAGAGTATAACATGCTATTATTAGTACAAACACAGAGTTTTGTGATAGCTCAATCCTTATAAAAGGCTTCTGCAAAGATATAAACAGTGTCTTGCTCGTTATAATCACTCATCACTGACTACTTATGGAGCAGTGTCTCACACAGACATAGCAAGTGAAAGTCGGTCATTTCAATCTCTTAGAATTTGCTTGATGTACAGGTAACCTTTGGCATGTTTTGCCAGGATGTGAGATATTAGTTCTTGGCTACTTTTTTGAAAACCCAGGTGGAAATCAAAATACAGCTTATTTCGGCTAGTATGACATGATTTGGGATATCAGTAAGTCCTTCCGATGTTTACCTAGAATCGCATAATCAAACAACTTATCTTCATGTTACTATACAGAATCAGCATGATATTTTATGGCAGCAAGCTGCCCTTGCTGTAGGAGAAGAAGAAATAATATAAGAATTTATTGCGTTTACATGTAATTTCTTGGCGACACATGAAGTTGAAACCCCCCCAAATTTCCAAACCAGCGTACTCCTCAGTCACGCCTTCCAAAATCATACCTTACCTTGATGAAAAAGGGCTCTGATCAAACAGTATCAGGGTTACAAGCCACCACCAAATCAAAATAAATCAATGAGGAGTTTGATACAATTATGACATCTCCATAAACATTTGCCGATTGATAAGCCAATGAGAAGAAAGTAGCAAATTACTTTTGACCCCTTGTCTAACGCTTTGCATGCACATCTTGTTTATCCCTGCAGCTAACTGAAGTTCACAAAGAGTGCAGTACCAAGTGTGAGCCCCTCTCTGCCTGCTGAGGCCTACCCATACACTGTTGGATCATTTACTTGTGGAATATTGGGAGCATTACTGAAAACACAGGGCAGTCGTTCTTATCATTGTTGGTGAGTAGAATACAGTCTATCAATAATGTATTTTCCACAGAAGACATGCCTCTGCGCTTTTATTTAGCCCCATTTTTAGGTATGAAAATACCAAAAACCATTATCCATCACATTTTCACTTAGAGCAAAAAATACATGTTTATTGCAGTGCACGGCTTTTTACCGAAGATCTCAATTCCTTTGGTGTGCATTTTTGGTCAGATAAACAAAGTGAGTTGATGCCAAGATAGCTTGAGTTATAAAGCGATCGACGAAAGGGAATCTTGTGTTTGTGGTGGTTTTCTTGCAATTATCTGGCAATACATCTATAATTTGAAGGAAACAATCAGTTGGATGAATGCAGCAGCTAGCAGGCAAATATAGAGGTGTGAAAATGGTTATATTTATGACCACATCTTAACTATACTAGTTCTTGGATAGAGGACCCAGACGCTCATCGCAGAAGTGACAAATGTGTATTTCTGGAAAATGGAAGTTTGTTACACAATTTTTTTTCCACAGCATACATTGTACGGAGAATGAGAATATATACGTCAACTGCATTACCCGGCAATGTTTCCACAGAGCTTGTTGTACCATAGCATTGTATGCTATGGTACAGAACATGGTGCTCTGTAGAAAAATGTCTAATGAGGGAAGGACTTCATTGAAGGTCTGACCTTGTGAGTCATCAGTTGTGGTTGGTAACCCAACTCTGATGGTAACCTGAGGTTTGGGCAATCTCAGTGAATGCATGGCTTAACTGAATATGCATTTGAAAAAGATGCACATGCCCTCTAACGGCACCAAACACCAAATGCCAATGCACCAAGCGAGAAAAATGCATTAAGCCCGGATGTAGCAATTGCGTCATCAAACGAACACACATATGTGGATGAAATCGCTGGCCGGACCGGCGACGCTGCTGTAGCATTCTATCCCCGGTCATGAGACCGGGGCCCAAAGGGCTCTGGGTTCGGACCACCTGAATTCTTCTGACCTTTTCTCTTTCCCCTCTTCCCTGTATTTCTCACTCCCTCTGGCAAAGAAACAGATGGGGTGTTAGGGATAATTGACACTTGTATATGACAGGTGATGAAAAACGTATATTGTATTGTTTGTATTTGCAAGTAATTCAAATAAATATTATTATAAGTATATTTATCACAATTGAAGCAGTACCCATAAAAAGGTAAAGGTTGGCAATGCTATTCTGGGATTTCCCTTAAGTGTATTTATGGATTGGATTTTTTTTGGGGGGGGGAATAGAAATCCTGAAGTCTGCTGTTATGTGATTTCACTCTTTATTACTAAAAATAACTTCTATTGATGCAGTGTAGGAGGAGTTGATCTTTCTTAAAAAAACCTGGCTGATGAGCCACACCACTTTCAGCTCAGTTTCAATATCGATGATTTCAACCTAGCATGGGACTTCCCACTTGTGTTTCGCCCAAACCGTGTGACTCGAGCTCGCGCTTCCATAATATCGTGGAGAAATCCTCGACTTTTCTTGTCAAGATAGTCACACATATAAAAACACATCATGAACACTTGTCACTGGGTGTTTATTTTAAAGGGACATGTACTGTATTGAACTAAGCAGCTGCCTGGTACTGTGGTAAATTGGATGCCAGCTTTTTAGGCCTTTAGGCTAAGATCTGAATCTGACAAGACGGTACTCCTAAGGGACGTGGCCTGTGCTCCTTGTTTTTGCCATATTTGGACTGCGAGGAATTCAATCAATAATTCGGTAGGAGATTGGTTTGTGGTTTCAGGGTGGTATCTTGATGTTGGTATTATTCATATTCATAAACGCTTGAAATTAAGGATTGAAATTTCAATCATTTCCTGCCAGCCAAATCAGTAACTTAACTGAATGAATATTCAGTCAAACTACAGTCAGTGACTTAATATCCAGTCAAAAATATTGAATTTGTCCGAGCTGCCGTTTTTCTAGAGATAAGTTGGTAATTTATCACTTGGTGGTAACAAAATATGTTCTTGATGCCCATAGGTCCCAATTTTTTTCTTCGGACCTCTCTCTTGCTCCAGTTCCAACCACTCACTATGAGGCAATGAAGTATCAACTCCTATGGCACAGTTCAATAGCTTTCATTCACCAGTGTATTTAGAAAATACACCCCCTGGTTTTTGTGTATGATATGATACTTAGAATACACAAGGTCAGTTCATGTCAGTACATGTACTAGTACAACCCACTGAACTGTGTCCTTTGTGGATGAGTATTGCAACTCATAGTCAATGGCCTCTATGCTTACATATCATCTCTGTCTTGCAGGATATTGTTTCCTTGTTTCAATTTGATAGGACCCATTTGGTTCAAGCTGCTTATCATTTCAAGAGATATTTTTCTCACTAATTTGATTGCATGAAAGTAAGGAAGGAGAAGACAAGACAGTTAATCACTTGTAATTCTATCTA
>JAMKCH010047599.1:0-11697 GCA_023653785.1 Ophioderma brevispina | reverse complement strand
GAGTCTAGAAAATGCACTAAGTCCAAAAGATGCCGATTACGTCATCGTACGAACGCACATACATGGGCACGAAAATCGCTGCCGGGCCACCCGACACCACCCGTGGCTTCTCTTTCCCTGGTCATTGGACTGTTGCACCGGGGCAGCGGGGTCCCCCGGGTTTGAATCCCACCTAAGATGTCCCATCTTCTTTAGCTTCCATCCATTTACAGACTATTTACCCCTTCCCTTCCTTCCGGATTAACGGATAGCATTGGTAGGGTTATGCTCTAAAACTAAGAGGTATTAGCCTCCCTATTCCTCTGTGTTAGATTTTTCTTTGTGCCTCAGCTAGCTAGTATATCATAACTTTGTGCTCAAACTTACATTTTTATAAGCCTTTAGATTTTATATCATATGTATACTATAACCGTATCAAATAGCCAGCCATTTTGGTGTACAATATAGACGCATTCCAGTACTACATACCTCCCCTGTCCAATCGGGGCCCTTTTCTGGCAAAAGGGCGTAACTCCGAAAAACAAGCATTTCGAGAAAAATGGCTTTAAAGTTTAGGGAATTTTTTTTTTGTATTACTTATTTTGACACATATGGCTTATGTAGGAATATTCTTGGCTCTTTTTTTTATTCATATCATTTTGGTCTAAAATGCCTTTGTAGTTTTGGAGAAATATAAATTTATAATACACCAAGTGTCGCCATTGTATTTTCATGCAAAAGGGCGTATCTAGATTAGGCCCCTTTTGCCGCGAATGAAAAATAACTGCTTCTGCATCAGGTAATTTTCAAGGCACAAGGCGTATCTTAGAGTTAGGAGGAGGCCCTTTTGCCCGATGAAGAATAACTGCTCGCATGCGGGTATTTTCAATGGCAAAAGGGCGTATCTTAGAGTTAGACCCTTTTGCCGCGAATGAAAGAATACCTGCTGCATGCGGTATTTTTTTCTGGCAAAAGAGGGCTATCCTCAGAGTAGTGCCTCTTTTGCCGTGGAAGAAAAATCACTAACGTCATAAACAGGTATTTTCATGGCAAAAAGGGCTTAGCTTAGAGATAGGTCTCTGGACAATCAAAACGTTTATGGCAAACTTATATTATCATGACAAAAGTTATTTTCACAGTGTGTGGTGGAGCATGTTTGTTTCATGTGTGTGTTGAAAGCAAAATAGGTGACTTGCCATTTGAGTCAAATTCCATTTGGTCCAATGGCAATTTGTCTAAACTCCACTGGTCTAAGAACATTTGTCTAATGTCACTTAGGCTAATAACCATAGGTCTAGCATGTAGCCTAATATTCATCTGGTCTAAAAACTCATATCGTCTAATTTTCATATATCGTTTGGTCTATTTGGTCTATACAATTTGGTTTTTTAATATTCCATTTGAGTATAATATCCATCTCGTCCAATATCCATTTGGTTTAATACCCATTTTTAGTCTAATATCCATCTGGTCTAACCTCATCTGGTTAATAACCAATTGGCCTAATATCCATTTACTCTAATATTCAGATCGTCTAATATTCATCTTGTTATATTATTTGGTATAATGGCCCATGTGGTCTAAATCCATTGTCTAATGTTCCCATCTGTCTAAATAGCATTTGTTGAAACCATAGACTAGATGGCCATTTGACCAATTGGATATTAGACATTCTTTGTTAATTGGATATTGACAATTTGTTAGAAATTGGATATTAGACTAAATGGTTTTGAACAAATTGGTATAGACAATATGGTTAGTGCCGCGGATATTTTAATGTTATGCCCAAATCGGTGTACACAAGTGATCGCCAGATGTGGTGCACAGGGTATTGTTAAAAATATGCCCATATCTGTGTCCAGTGAATGAGATATGAGCACGCCGGGTATTGTAAGTCACGCCAATTCCCATCTTCTCCCGCTCATGATTATTGGTAATATGACTTAACATTAAAGTAAGTTACGTCCTTTTGCCTAAAAAAAATGGTGCTGCGTAAGTTGTCTGTAAAAGGCCGTCGTAACTATGAGTTAGGCCCTTTTGACATACTTAAGGTGTTGCGTTCGTTGATACGTTATTAAGAAATGGGGTACGGCCCCTTGCCCTGAAAATTGTTGAAAAACATTTAAAAAATGCTTAGCTATAGGTACCTCTATCTTGTAAACGACCCACGTTGCGACTGAGAACATAAAAATGGAAAGATATCCCTCGGATTACCCAAGTATGTCACAAACTCAAAAATGTCAAAATTTGGAGTTAAGCCTTTGCCATGCATGAAGGGCCGCAATGATCCCTGTCCAATCGATAAACATGGATCGATTGACAGGTTGAATGTATTGTAGTCCTGGATGCATCTATCTTGTCCACCAACATTCTGGTGGCTGACGTCTAGTGAATACGGTCTATTGCTACTTATTCTTCATACACAGAAAATTCTGTTATCAAGCTATAATTAGCAGACTGTTCCCAACATAGCAATAAAACATTTTGTTTCACCTACTTTTGTCCTCAACCTAGTCCTACAAAATTGAAGATAAAACTCCAAGTTGATATTTATGTCTTTTCGATGTACTTCCGATGCAGATTTGGCACTAAATTTCCGTAAAATTGTTAACTTTCATTTGTGTAAAAATCAGACCGAGGGTGGTACAAATGAACCGGTATATATTGTGTGTGTTTCGTATCCCTCTATAGTCCTCCCAAAATTGGAATCTAAGCTGAAACTATTCTATCATATATGCCGATTTGCGCCCGAAGACGGAGGAATATTGCCCCAATCTGCTACTTGAATTCGAATATGACATCGTATAGGTTAACGACCTGTCACGTGAGATCGATTACGTCATTCGTTTATACACCGTGAGGAATGGAATCTTAGTGATCCAGCTGTGCTTCAAGAACACAGCTGGTAAATAGTCTTTGACCTTCTCATCCCTCATAGAATCAAACATTTGATAAATGCCTAAACTATGTAGATTTCAAAACAAGTGAGACCTCATTAAAAATTTTAGGTTCTGTCCTTCACCGTGAGAAGGTGTAAGAGGAATTATCTTAATGCAAAGGCAAAAAAGTTTTATGATGCTCATAACAATATTGTAATGTAGCTAGGTAAATAAATGTTGACCTAAATACATATTTTAGAGAAGATAGATGGTGTTTCAATTGAGTATCAGGATGAAAAACACCAGCATTTTTTTCATTTTAAACGTTGTTATTTGAACGTAACTTACCTGTGACACTGCAAAATATCCTTATCACAGCATTGGAGAAATTAATGCATTCTTATATCATACACACACACACAACTCAGTTTTTGCTTTGGATAGCAACTTTGTTACTGGTCACCATATGTTTGTAAGAATGCAAAAAGGCCTAGTGTCTGCTGACCAGGGATTGAACCCCATATCATATACTTACACTCGCTAACGTAATTGAAATCTACTATAGTGGAAAAATGTTCTCTGTAAAAATAGCCAGGAGTACCTAAAACAAAATATACCAGATGCAAGAAAACCGATATATCCATTTTGAAATACTTGCACAATAATAGTCAGTTGCAAAGAAAATACAAAGAAAACGTGGCTATGTTTCTGACAACAAAAGTTTATAAGGTATCAATTTAAAGTTCGCATCGGGCACATGATTGAGGGGTTTAATCTCAAAATGTTGAACAATGACGAATACGTGGTATCGCCCCTTTCATTCTGAAAACTTCGTTTTTTTCTTATTCAGTACATGTAGGAGCGAGTGAGGAATCCAGGTAAAAAACGATGGAGAGGCAAGGAAAATGAAGACGACCCATCTTTATATAGATGGGGACCTGTAGTTCGGGATACGATGGAAATGGTTGGGCACGATTTTTGTTCGAAAACAGTTTGACGTTAAATATATTTCCTTTAAATTTGCGTAAAAGTTGGATATTTTCTTATTTGTTGTTTCTTTGCCAGAGTAAATCAAGCCAGAGGGTGGTATCTAAGAAGCATTAACACATAGTTTTAGTAAGAAAGTGTCGCGACCCGGTGTAGAAGTAACCATTGTACGGCGTACTCATAGTCCGGGAACAATGGTGAAAAAAAAAAAAACAAAAACAAAAAAAAAAAAAATTAGGGCGCAATCGATTCAGTTGATCTTTACGCAACATTAGTTTCACGCTTATTCCGTTATCGTCTATGGAGCCCCGGATATGGCTCCCACCGGACTATATCTGCTTTCACACCGGTTTGACCAAACCTTATTTAAAGTTCGTTCACCCGCCATACAGTCGAAGCCGGTGTGAAAGGAAGATATGGTCCGGCAGGATTCATAGTCCGGGCTCCATAGGACGGGACCAACGGAATATAAGCGTGAAATAATGTTGAGTGAGAGGTCAAAATGACGAGTGCCCTTATTGTTCACCATTGTTCCCGGACTGCTGAGACGGCGGACAATATCTCTGCCACACCGGGCGTGATTTGATATGGCAGCTTTATTCATACCTGGACGAACTTTTTAGCATTCCATCAACAATTTTGGATCTTGGAACATTATTACGAAATAAATCTACTTCAGCTTCTGCGAAAATAAAAATTTTACTATTAAACAGATAATTTTAAATTCCCCCTACTCAAACAAAGAAAATAGTGAGTTTTAAAAAAAAATCGTAACGTGCTAATCAACTTGGGCCGAACCATGTTAACATGAACAGGTAATGTTTAAATAACAACAATTTATTTTAGACCTTCAGAGCGGGGCACCAATTGCTCTCAGGATCCTCAACAATGGTGTGTACAGCATGTTTTGGGAAGCCAGCGCCTAACGCATTCCATTTCGAATGTTCATTTTCCAAAACATTTTTATTTTTTAACTCATATGGATCCCCCCTTCCTGATTCCGCCCAGACTTTTACGAGGAGCTACGAGGGACACCTCCCTAAATCTGTTTATTCACTTTCATAATAGACAAACCCACTGAGAAAGGAACAAGGGTGGTTTGCGGCTGTTCGGGTTGCGTTCACAGGAGAGTGGCTCGTTATTGCTACTTTGTTTTGTTTATTTTGATTTTGAGTTGATTTGATTCCACAATGTCTTTGTCAGTGTCAATTGCATTATTCTATAGTCGCTTATCGGCCGAAATCACTGAGAACTTGTTTCATACGATGGTAAAGATTACAACCACTTATTGTTGCAATAAATGTCATAGTTCGTAACACAATCGGCGAATACCGGCACCAGAAGCCTTCCATTTGAATAAAAATCTTTTACGCCTCAAACAATAACAACGAAATATCTTTTATTTGATTTTGTTTATTTTGATTTTGTTTAACATTATTACACATTTATTACATAGCCAAATTTGAGGATCTTCTCTCTAAAGCTTGGAATTTTCCATCACAAATACGATGTAATCCAATAAATCCATTTTTATTAAAGCTATCGAATGACTGTGCACAAACCTCTGTCCAAAATGGCGGCCAGTGTAGAGCTGGCGACACTCCATTTACCTGCGATCGCCAGTGGGTTTAAGGTGAAACAGTCAAAACGTTCAGTTAAGTATTCGTTTTCGTTCCCTTATCCTAGTAATAAAAGGTCTAACGCACGTTCTCTCACGCAGTTTTTGCTAATGAAACAATCGGGCTGATGATCAATTTCCCCGGTATCAACGTCACCTTTAGTCTATGAAATTATTCCGTCTTACATGCATAGGCCTTACCCTCGTCTTACCAAGCTATTTTTTTGTACACGGTTTACAAGGGGGGGGGGGGTGGTTACCACCCCTCGAGAATTTGTATAAAGCACCAGGCTATGGAGTGATACCAATGGATAGCTATGGTCCTCCTCTTTCCATTGATACCAAAATAAGTACCAACATACCTAGTATTGGCCGCAAAAGGGGGACGTCATCAAGTCCGCGAGTCGGCAAAATGGCCATTTTCACAGGGAAAATAGGCGGGAAAATATCAATTGCAGCTAAAAACGTAGGAATATTGGAGTGTCATGCGGTTTTTTCAGCTCTAAATGATGCATTTCGCTAGTTTTACATGAACATATAGAGTTTTAGAGCCATGCGGTGCATAATATTTAAAAAATGCACCATAAAAGATCATTGGGTGCAACCACACCCCCCCCACCCCACTCGTCTTGGACGGGCATACCAGCGGTGAACCCGGTGAAGGTGCTACCTTCGCGTTTTTTTCGCTAAAATGACCGGGAAAGGATGAGAGAACGATTACCTAGAACGTGTAGAAGCTTTGTGGCCATTTAGCGCCCCCGGAGAGAAGTTCACTAGCCCCCCCCCCCCCCCGAAGACGAGGGTTAAAGGTCCAAGGGAAAGAAAATACGAATTGACTGTTGATTTGTGTCCATCGACAAGGGGGACTAAAGCATTCAATATTTGGGTTGTTGTTTATTGACATCATTACTGAAACTATTGATTTTTCAGAAAGTAATAGAAAATTCAAGGTGAATGGTGTGAATCTACTCATGACAATGACTGAAAATCAATAGTTTCACTAATGATGTCAATGGTAGTAATAGTGTATTTTTTTTCTGCCACCTTGTTTATTGGAATGGAATGTCCCATAAAGATTTGGAGTAGGTTGATCATCTCATTTCCTGGACCTTTAAGGTGCGTTCACACTTCTACTGCCGATATATCAATCACTTTTACTGCAACTTGAGAGGAAGTATGACGGACCTTTAGTTCACCAAATTAGGGTAAACTACTAGTCTAGTAAGTTAACACTGGAGCTTACCTAGCTATGTACTACTCGCCAACTTAGAGGTAAGTTACTAGCGTGCTAAACCAAAAACTTACGTACGTAACGTACGAGTAGTAAGTAACCTAAAGTAATAAAGGATAGATTTGCTTTAAGCAACGACCAAGTACTGTTAAACAATATTTCGAGATTTGTTCTATAATTATGTTAATCTTGGATGAATATGTTTAAATGGGTCTTTTTTGTTAATGTTATAATACCGAGTGATTATACCATTCCCACAAAATACTCATTATGATTTTGTAAAGAATAAAAATACGAAGTTGATGACATTGATAAAAGCCCGGATAAAAGTAGCAAGTTCGAGATGATTGTGATCATTTTTTAACGTTCAAATGCACCACTAAGGTAACATGTGTGTGGTGCTTCTTTTCAAGATATTTTGGAA
Source organism: Ophioderma brevispina (assembly GCA_023653785.1). Classification (NCBI taxonomy): domain Eukaryota; kingdom Metazoa; phylum Echinodermata; class Ophiuroidea; order Amphilepidida; family Ophiodermatidae; genus Ophioderma; species Ophioderma brevispina. The sequence goes on along the minus strand of JAMKCH010047599.1, from coordinate 4,579 downwards.
AAGAGGCTAAAAGGTCATTTGTTTATTCAAGAAAAGTTAATGTTGCAATACCAGATTTCTTTGTAAAAGTATTTTTAAAAATGTTTAATGATACTGATTCCAAATATGAAATGCTTTGCACTTCAGCATCTTCTTGTTGTTATAATGGGAGGAGTACAAAATTCCCTGTAGGATTCTATTGGGATGGGGACATTACAACCCTCCCTATTAAAGAGAACCAACCGTGTGCAAAATAAAGAGCATATTTTGAATCAATATTTATAGGCCCAAAATACAGTGAGTATTTAACTCACTAATTTTCAACCTATTTTCTACATTATTGCACATGATAACATGCGCCCCGATTTGGTGCACGTGACCGGCCTTAATATTTTACTCTGAACTTTAATCATGTTTTCTCACTCTTTCATTGGACAGGTGGCGTCGTTCTTCGTGCAAGTGTGATATTAATTGGATTGATGTACGCCCCTCTGTGGTAGTCTTCTGTAAAGCATCTGAGAGCAATGTATATTAACCCAGGAGCTAGCACACATTTTAACACATTCACGTACAAAAAGTTGGAGTTTTAATATGTTGCCAGACGACAGGGACCCTGAAAACATGATTCTTAAGTGCCGCAAATGGTGCCTTAAGGAGAGGGGGCCAACACAAAGTTTGTACAGGTCAAATTTTTAAATTGATCCAATCATGTGCAAAGCAAAACACCATGTTTGTTCTAAACCATAAGGATTCACAAAAGGTAATAGTTTTGTAAATGTAACAAGCCTAAAGTTTTTTCAGAGTTATAAGGCTAAACCAAAAATTCAATAAAAAGGGTCAATTTCCCTTTTTACAGGTCCAATTTTAAAAGTTGCGCCGATTGGATAAAAACTGGCGTGCAATTATTGCTGGAGTTCTAGGGGTTAAAAAAGGGAATAGTTTTAACTGTCTTAAATGCTTAGTTTCCGATGTAGGGGGACAGAAGGTCAAAGTCCAGTGCATTCAATGGGGCTTGATCTTGTTTACCCCCCTACTTTCTTAAGCAAGCATTTGAGACACTCAAAACTATTCCTTATACTTAAATCATATCAGCTCCACCAATAATTTGCACCATTTTTTATCCAATCGGAGCAATTTTAAAATTTGACACCTGTACACTGAAATTGACCCTTTTATGGATTTTTGCTGTTTTAGGCCTCTACTCTAAACCTTTAGGCTGTACATATTACAAACTATACCTTTTCTGAATCCTTATGGTTGACACATATATGGTATACTTTTTCAACATGATTGGATCAATTTAAAAATTGACCCCTGTACAATCTTTGTCTGTCCCCCTCTCTTAAGGCACCATTTGCTGCACTTAAGAATCGCGTTTCAGGGGGGTCCGCTCAGGCTGTCTACATATTTAATCACTCAAACCTTTTGTACTTGCGATTGTGTTACAAATGTGTGCTAGCTCCAGGCTATATGGCCGATTTCCGCTCGATAAATTCAACAGGTTTAAAGTTAACTTACAAATTATAATACAATCATTTTTACGTTGTTTTAAGTAATAGTTTTTCATTCTCAGAAACTCACAACATTAAAAATGTTGCGATACAATTGTAGTATAAATTCTATAGTATAAATGTAATCTCAGCTGAAAAAAGAAATGTGTTTATGGCCAGGAACCACTCGAGAAAATGTAATAGTGGCAAAAATGGTGTTCATTCAAATGAATAACGACCAAAGGAAATTTGATTTGGGGGTTTTAAAATTTGAATTACAAAGGAAAAAGTACGTTATTAACGTTCGTTTTATTTATTTATTTACTATTTTATTATTTTTTTGAGACAAAACGCTACAAAATTAAATCTTGCTTCACGAAAGTAAAACATTTCCTTGAATAAATAAAGTGTTAAAGGTGCGTGTTCCGACCCCGTCTTTGCCCCCCCCCCGGTTTACCCGGGGACATTGTCGTCCTGAAATTTGAGCCCTCCACAATCTATTTCATTCCCAAGATATAAACAAAAAAAACCGCCGTTTAATGATTAACCATGGTAATATTAGCACATTATTTAATAGGGTTTGCAATATGAATTATTGCGTTTACCATCAAAAACGCAAGTTTGTTTCCACGGTACTTGATGGGGCGTATGTGCAAGTGCCAAGGCTCTCATATCAAGTAAATCGGAATAATCACCTTTAACATTACTTGGAATCAAACTTTAAAAAAAGGTTAATAACTTTCTCTTAATTGATGAACGTGTACTATAATCATATTTTGGGTTGCTGCAACACTTCCAAGTATTATTACAAAATCCAGACATGTAGTCAGAATTGGCTGGAGTGATCGATGTCATTTCTGTAGTATAAGCGGTGTAAAGAAATGAGTGTCCCCCATGAGAGAGTGTCCTAGCTACAATATCAACATGTACGGAATAAACCATTTGGTGACAGGGCTGAACCAAACGAGGCAATACAGCACTCAATGGCGAACACAATATGACAGATGGGTGTAGGACACTCAGTCACCGGACACGTAGTTTATGACACCGGTAAAGAAAAGAAAGACAAGAAAAGAAACTACTTTGGTTACGGTGATTTCCAATCACTGAACTACTTAATTTTTATTTTCAAGATATATTTTAAATCAACGAGGGACAGTCTTACAAAAATGGCGTAACAGAGCAGAATTTTGAATTTTGAGATATAAAGTGTTGATATTTTGAATAAAAGGGTGAAATATGCATTTTTAGGAAAAGTGTAAAAAATCACATTCTAATCATTCTTTCCACTGGAGCAAATGTAAAAGGGGATCTGTTACGCCATTCTCCTATGATAGAAGAAAATTCTGTCCAAAATTGGTGGTATAGCTGTGTAGGGATTTTCACATGGGACACATAAAACGACAAAAGGCGTACGTCAAAGAAAACTACGTTCAAAACCTAGCAACACTCGTTTTGGGTTAATGATATGCAACTTAGCGTCAGGGAACTTAATTTAAATCATAGTTCAAAATATCTATTTTAATTTTAACTCAGTTGTAGGTATTTGCATAGTTAAAGTCTTGGTTTCTTGTCCAAGACGTCGGCGTTAAATATCATCCAAAACAATCTAAAATTTACGTACGATTCATACTATTCATACGTATTTTGTTTTTCAAGGGAATTACTTATTCATCATTTAGTAAACTTTAGAAACCATTACTCTAAGTTGATGTCAAAAATAAAAAGCAACTGAAGATAACATTGTGATTCTTGTTATAAGCGTATTTTTCTAAAAATGGTGTTTAGTCATTTCCTAGGAACCATACCTTTGTGTTCAAAGACCGAGGGATGGTGCTACCACAGGTGCACGGTCATCCAACGAGCTATATTCGCACATAATAATTATGGTACTGTATTCACAAAGAAGTTAGTTCATGGACTAAATTTAGTCCAGGACTAAGTCCAACAAGGAAGGGCTTTTTTAATTCCCATACTAAGGACTAGACTAAAGTTAGTCCATGGTTTAGCCTACCACATAGGACTTAGTCTGCCGACCACGCTGCTAAACTCTCCAGTTCCTCCTTTCAACATCTAAGACAGGGATACTGCCTGGCTGGATTCCCCAGCCCAGATCAACTCTCTATTTACACCAAGAAGGACTTCCACCGGGCAGCAATCTCCCCACGCCAAGGCAAGGGCCGGTCACCTTAAACCGGATTCGCACAGGAGTCGGTCGCTTCAATATGCAAAATGCACCGAGGGGGCTGCGGCCATCACCAGTCTGCCAATGTGGTTCTGGCCTCACCGACTGCGGATCACATTGCATTAGTGGCCCTACATTTCGTCCACCGTGGAACAGATTCTCAAACCCCAACCAATCAACAGTGAGGTGGCTCCAACGCTTACAACATATTAGTGCTTGCCTCAGACGCAAAAGAAGATAGAAGTCCTGGATTAAGAGTTAGTCCAGGACTAACTTCTTTGTGAATACGGACCAATGGGACTTATAGAGCGCCTTTTACAAAGTAGGCAATGCGCTGACAGGGATAAGGGGCAAAAACATTAAGATTGCTAGGAACAAGATGGGACTTAAGAAGACTTTTAATGACAGATAAACTATTCAGACACATGCTGGTAGGTAACTCATTCAAAGGGCGAGGCCCAGCAATAGAAACGGCACGATCACCAGCTAAAGCCTTTTCCCCAAAAAACTGTCTTTATTTTGATTGAATATGGTTCAAAATCACAAAAAATGTGCACTTTTGCAAAATTTAAGTCAACCGGACCGATGGTTTTGCATGCGCTTTTTTTGTTTATAACATTTTATTCATTTATTAATATCTCATTGATTTTTGGGTAATTATTCCGGTGTGTGCCTGAGCACAATTATATTTGAAGGCCTTAGTGATGAACGTCGATGGAATATTAATTAAACCAATAGAAGGTAAACATTATGAAAAAACATTGAAAAAAATTTAAAAGTAATTTTTAGCCTTGAACTGGCCCTTTAACTTAGCTTCCTTTTAAAGGCGGGTGACTCGATCGACAACTTCGTTGAGCCATTAATATTGCGATTTTTGGCTCGAAGAAAGTTAACAAACATGTTCTTATACCTCAATGAATTTAAG
>JAMKCH010047598.1:0-22678 GCA_023653785.1 Ophioderma brevispina | reverse complement strand
CTGTTTAAAAACTGTAATTCCTAAACATAAGTCACATGTAGTATAAACTTTACCCTTTTTGAATCCTTGTAACCGGACAGACATCATGGTGTGATTTTCAACACAATCGGAACATTTTAAAAATGGTACCCCTGTGTAACCTTGGAATCCAAGCTGGGGCCATCAATGACAATGAAGGGGTGTGGCAAGTGCTTCCATCAGTTTTTTTTTTTTTTTTTTAAATTCAAAATTCCACAATTTTATCCGGGATTGCACACTCACTTAAGATTCTGTTCGATACAGTTCCCCCACTAGTTTGGTATCCAGGGCTGTTAAAGGGTGATGAATGAAAAAGTCGCATGATGTGATGTTGTGAGAGAAAAAAGGTAGGGTCTAGTCAGGATAGGGTTATTCTGATGCACACCAAGCATTCGCGTGATTAAACATAATAAAACATTATATTAATTAAAATAAATAGTAGTGAAATAAAAATACAGATTATAATACAGGATTGGATGGACAAAGTACCAGCAGTTTGATGATGCAAATACTTTGAACATAAAATACCATGGGGGAAAAGAATTGAACCAGATGGACTGACCATAGCAGTTTGTCAAACAATCCCTAACGCCAATACGATTATACTGATGGAAGGCATGCAAAAGCGCAATTTCAGCAAGAGGTAAGCGCGTCGCGCGAAACACATATATTACAAGTCGCGGTCGACATAACGGAGTCACCTTGACAATCTGTCTCAGCTTCATATTTGGAAAGGTTATATTGGGGAAATTTATACAAAAACATGAATGGAGAATAAACGGGGGACTAGGAATGCAAAACAAAATAAGGAAAACAAAAACAATGTTGGTTAACACAATCCTGATTAGAAAAACCTGGTGAACGATGGGATTACGAGCACATAACCGTGGCATGGCCAATGAATAGGCCTACATTAAGGTTGGTGCTGTGATTGAAAAAGTCACATGATTTGTGAAGAGAAAACGGGTAGGGTCTAGTCAGGATAGGGTTATGATGATGAACACAAAGCAACATGTATAAACATTATAACCATTAATATAAAATAAAAAAAAATAAGAAAAAAATTACCACTGAAATACAGGATTTGGAATATAACAAGTACCAGTAGTTGCCAAAACATATTGATAATCGATACATGGGGTGAAATATAAGGGTGAAATAAATTGACAATTCTTAAATATAAATACATCTCAAAAAAACTATAAACAAAACAAGCGGGCTTATAGGTCTGGACCAATTGGAGGGCTCTGAGAAAGTAGTGGGATCGGAGCAAAAAACTACATAAAGCAAAGAAAGAGTGAACTGGATGTGAACAACTGCGAAAAAAACAGGCACATCCAGTGGGGATAAAGACCTAGGAGTGATGTTATTAAACTATATATGGAACAAACATAATTGAATGAAGCACCAAAGAAAGAAATTCAGAAATGCTATGCAATTATCAATTATGGGACCACTATAATATGGTAAGATTGATGAATGAAAATTGGTGAATTAAAAGTCCAATGAATAAAATAAAAGTCTGTGGAGTGATGGCGGAACAGAATCAGGGAGATGGTATTGTCCGGATTGCGAAAATGAAGTGGGAGTGGGGTTACAGACCCAAAAAGTAAATGTTAAAAAATAATTAGACTTTTTCCAAGTCCGAGGGATGTTCGAATGGTCAGCTTTTGGTCTTGTGATTCAGGACTACGATTGCTACCGTCCTGGGTCCCGGTGCTCTTGATGCCTCCTTGTCTTACCTTTTCTTATCTTGACGGTATCGCGCCAGCCGTTTGTTTGTTAGGCTTTCTGTGTATAGGAATCCGTTTTTAAGTTTCCTCTGGCCTGGTAGACGTAATTGCGGTCTCGGTTATGAAACAAATTTGATGATGGATTGGCCTTGGTTTACCTTCATTATTTGGTCGACATAGGCGATTGTGTTCGTCAATATTGTTGAATCTAGCTTCTTCATGTTAAGTAGGAATTTATGGTGCTAATTGCAGCAGAAGTTGTGTCCTACTCTCTTGATTCAGCAACGCCATGCGCAGGAGACAATTTCTCCTACTATATTGTTCCGGTTCATCGAGGCCAGCTTGTGTTCTTGTTGTGGCATCTTAAGATGTTACCTCAGACTTAGTGTGTTGACGTCCTCCTCTTGGTTGCCAAGTTGTCGTGAAGGACGTGATTGGTACACAGCGGCTTTACCGAAGGCTTTATCTGTTCGGCGATTTTGTCCGTGACAGCTTTAGACACAGCTGTGACTAGTGATTGAAAACACTGTTGGGGTATTCAGGATGCTTCCACTACAGATTTAATTAAGATGCAGTGCGGGGGAGTCAGCCCATGCATCTTGCACTGGCTGTCTTATGCCAGGGTGTGAATTCTCGGCGCCGAGTCGCCATCTTGGTTTGATTTCTCATGGGGTTCGGTTCGATGATGTGCTCTTATGTTTTTTTTGATGTTTTAGAGAGAGTTAGACTCCATTTCAGTTCACTTGGTATCAGCAGGAACAAATAACCGAGACGATGCCATTAGATGGTGAGGGATTACAGTATTAGAAGGTGAATCGATCTGTGCGGATGGCGGCAGGCTTTCAGAGCTCGATGTTACGTTGGTCATTGTTCATTGTAAACCACAGCTAGTGTCTTGATCTGCTTCCAGGTAGCCCTGCAAGGAAAACTTTTGGGGCCAGGGTGTTCTCACGTGGAAGAAGCGTTCATTCAGCCCCTGAAGACGTCAGCTCCAGGTGGTAGATGCTCACAAGGTTTTAATAACCACTAGATGTTTCCTTTGTTGACGCAAGTCCTTTCTTTCCACAATTCGACTCTTTTTTACTCCTTAGAGACTATTCAAGAGGTGGACCTTTGTTTTAAGAAAATCTCTCTGGATTTAAGGCTGTTGGCAGCAAGTATCTGGATAGATACGACGGATGTCTGGTCTGGTGGAGCAATTCCTATCTAGGATGTATAAGTTCTCCGTTGGTGTTGGAAGAAGACCATCCTGTGATAAGCCGGCAGGAGGCTTAAAATGCTGCATTCAAGCTTATTGGCATGGGGTGATCTTTCCCATACAGGGCAAGATACTTGCACATAAGTAGCACAGGCAAGTGCCGTCGATCTTAGGGATTTGGCGAGCACCCATATTGGATCAGTGAGCTTGATTCAAGATATTATGCGTGAACATACTTTACTCTTAGTCTTCTTGATGGGGTCTTAAATGAGAGAGTGCGGTCCAAGGTAACTCTAGGTAGACAGGATTATTCACAGTGCTCCAGGGGTTGACCGACCAGGTTACATTAAGGCGACGTTTGCTTCACGGTTTGAGTAGAGGTGGGAAATGCAACAACACACCTGTGTCTTGATGGATTTGAACGTTCAGGTGGTTTTCTCTAGTAAGGAGTAGAGGGAGTTCATCCACAGCTTAGAGAGGTCTTCTTTCAACAACTGCGAAGTTTTCATCTTGTGCACTAATTTCAAGGTAGTCAGCATTAGCTAAAACGGACAGGTTCCGCACTCCTAGTTGGCGTTGGTTATAGATGTTAACATGGAGGGGCAGCACGCCCTTGTGTAGACCATCTTGAGGCTTACGCATCGACTCTTTTCGCTCCTAGTTGAACAAAGTACATCCTGTTTGACAGCAATTCCTTTGATTAGGGTCAGTCACGCGGATATCCTTGGGGAGTTACAACTCTTATGGAGTAGGCCATCTGTGCTTAATAGGTCGTAAGCTGCTGATAGATCAACGAAACACAAACATCCGGTTACCAAGTCCCTTCTCAAAAACCATCCTCTCTGTGTTGAGTTAGGTTGAGTACAGGGTGTCTCAGAAAGAGAAAGAACGTTACCCTCCTGAAACGGCACTTTTTGCTTACTCTTCATGATTCTTATCCTTGTTTTAGAATTATATTATGAGAATATGTACTTTTCGAACAAATGGCGAAACGAGAAAGAAAATGGTGAAAAAATAATACAATTACTATTTCCCTAAATGAGCAAATCTATTTGTCCAAGGCTAGCAATAGCAGCGGAAACAGGATTGCGAAATTGTATGCATTTGAGCACATGTAAGTCCTTCATTTAATCAATGTGTTCACTTGTAATGCCTTAAAAGCATTTATTTAAAAACATGTACTTTATCTGTTCTTATGCAAATTACAAAAAAAAAAAAAAAAATACCAAATATCTGTCGCATAAGAAGCTAAAATTCCTCGCCCATCTCCAATTATACACCTCTAAACTGCTATTGGGGTAACCCCAGAACAAAAGGGTGCCCACAACCGCAATTCACCAAGGAGGAGAACATTTCCATTGACTAAAAAGAAATATATTGAAGCACAAAGTTAAGTTGCAATTCAGCGTGAATGGGTAATATGGCAATCAAGAGGAACAGGACAAATTTCTGGAGATGGAAAGATTCTTAATAGGTGCAAAGAGAGATGCGTTCGTCAAAGAACGCCTGGAAACCCGATCAGCCGAACAAATTGACTGCAATCCAGGACTGCAATGTGTAGAGAACTGAACAATAATCCTAGAATCAGCACAAACCTGAAGACTTGTGTGGTTATTCATAAGAATTCCTACATGGGTCTTCTGTATTGCTAGCCGTGGACAAAATGGTTGCATCATTTTTCTGGAAATAGTCATGTTTGGTTATTTTGTCACCGTTTTCTTTCTCGTTTTCACCCATATGTTCGAAAAAAAAAAAAAAAAAAAAGTACATAGTCTCATAATATAAAGCAAAACCAGGGAAAAGAATTGGTCTAAGTAAGCAAAAAAGTTGCCGTTTCTAGGGGAACATTCTTTTGAGACAACCTGTACTTGGCATGTTGCTGATTTGCCTGGTCGGAAACATGCTTGTTCTGGTATGAGGTGATCGTCTATCAAAAGGTGCAGAAATAAATGACAATAACCAGGGCAACTATATCGAAATTTTAAATTTCACTAAGTTATTAATGTTTGCTATTTTTGGCGGCCATTTTGAAAGCCTTCCTTAAACTTCAAGAATAGCATGCCTGGGCTCATTTGGACCGCTTATGCATATTTTTTGCCTCATTAATATAGTTTTTGGCGTGCACGTGACACTATTGTGCGTTCCCATACATGAATGTAGACTTCATAGCAAGATCAAATTCAAAGTTCTTCACTTTATAATAAAACACTTTAAGTGACCAAGGGGTTTCACTCCCGTTAGTGCCCAAGGGGGTCCCATGGACCCCTTCCCCCCAGAAAACCACTTTCCCAAGGAATTTTTTGGACGAAATTTTATAGGCATGTGATGGGTCATAAGACAACCCCAACATAATAAAAATAACTTTTTTATTTGGGCTGCAAATTAGGGCCAAAACTTGTTTTTCAAAACACCAAAAAAAAAAGGCAAAAATACGGAAATTCAAATGAACCTTGCGCTTACATCCCAACATCTTATGTTTGCGTGATTGTGCAATCTTTCCACCTATATGAACCAGGAAACCATTGATGTTGACATAAACCGGGGCTCGCGGGACTCGAAACAGGGCTGGCTCGTCCACGTTTCCCTTTAAAAATATTGTATATAGCATTCTATGACGTTAAAATTCTACCACAATGTTATAATCACTTTGTGTTTTGTTTGTTTTTTGTTTGTTGCTTGTTTTCTTTCTGACTATTTTTATTGGCCACACATGTTTCAAATCATAGCAAAACGGACATTTATAAAGCCCCCCCCTAGTTTTTTTTTTTCGCCTTACTTTTATCGTGACCATAATATAGAAGCTGTTCTAGATGATTGTTTATATAACGAAACAAAAACAAAAAACAGAATGAATTATTAAGCGTTAAACCGATGTAAAAGGAGAATATAGTCCGCCTGGAGCCCCGCCTCCATAGACGACAACTGAATAAAGTCTGAAATTTTGCGTAAGAGTCACCTGAATCGAGTGCCCTATTCTTTACCGTTGTTAGGGGACTAGATTCTGGCAGACTATTAACTTCTACAACCGGGCCACTACTCTAACCTGAAGGGGCATTGACTAATCATCATACTTTTTATACATTAAGGCCTGAACACGAGGGCGCTGCATACATACACAGGAAAGCCACAGGTTAATGCTTTCAGTAAAAAATAAAATCGCATCAGACCATTAGTTTTTGGGTTTTGCACCATTTATGAACGCATTTCCTATGACATCCATGGCATAACCATTGCAATATACGATAATTTCTTTACACTTGGAAGGCATTAACTCTGCAAACGGATTCAGTTTAACTTGTTTTTTTGTGTTGGGCAATATTTCCAATATGTACATGAAATGAACTTGTGTCGTCACGATACGAGTAAATTACGTTTATTTAGAAACAGGCTTAACACAGGCGGTGGTGGTCAAGAAATCCCCAAATTAGACTCTGTCGTTTGTTTAAAAAACATGTAAACGGTGAAAACATTTGAGCAAAATCATATATAGCAATATGTTCTCTTATTACCAACCGGCGAAGTCTAATGGTTATATTGTATGTCAGCCAGGCATCCCCATAGTGCAACAAACCGCTGTAAGATAAACGGGTGCCCTAAATACAAAAAAGAAAATAATTAATTTAAGAAACAACACCTCCCACGCATCCAAAACCAAAAAAAGAACTAAAGAGTGGCAAGAACAAATGAAACAACGAATTTAACCGCTCAGCACAATAAATAAATCCCACGAATCAGAACATTTAAAATTTGGGCAAAACGGGTAGAGAGCGCAAAGTTGTTGTGTCCTATTGGGGGTACCAGGATATAGGTGCAGTCACAAATTGACAAAATCACGGCGTTCGGATAAAGAGAAAGGTCACATTCATATTACAACCTGTAGAAATGACACAACAATCAAATCTTTCATGGACTTCTACTTCGTGGGTAGAGTGGTTTTCTTTCTTGAGATGATGATTGTGGTGATACCCCTTAAATAAAATCACGGGTAATATAACAGGAGACTGTGGAAAGCCCGCAAGAAACCTATTAGTCTTTTCTTTTTTGCAAACTGGTCCGAGAATGAATTTTCAAGACGATTCGGAAGATCCCATAGCTCAAGAAAGGACTCTTTTTGATGGGTTTTCCTGCTGATGGAAAGATTAAAGTCAGATAGGGATCTCGCCTGGAGGAAAACCCAAGGTTTTGTCTTGATGGCATCGCTTCAGGTGGCTGGGCCACGATCCATTGAGGTGCGTATATACTCCACCTCATTGACTGTGTAATGTCATTTTGGTATCAGCATTATTGTAAAAAAGATCTGCAAAGTCGAAAACCCCGTCATCGTCCAAGCATCACCGAAAAGATCCTGTTATGGGCCAATGGGAACATCCATCGCCCATTATCAAGCGTTTCAATCGATTCTGTTTGTAGTCTATATTGCTGTAATCTACGATATTGATTCATTGTGAGTTGCGAGGGTGTGATTCCAGTGTGAGTGATTCAATTTGGTAAAAAAAAACTTAAAACTATTTTAATTTTAATTTTTATATTATTCAGCCTGGTAAATATTCATTGTCCAACACTGCTTTCCAGGATCCAGGACAACGTGCGACAGCCATGGGTTTTCACCCTACACTTATCGAAACTGTCTGCGATTACTAAGCGTGATTCTACATGTGCATGGGACTGACGGCTAAACGTCCCCCCGAAGACGGGTTATTCTCATCGATAGTTTGCTCAAGTCCCAAATAAACAACGGTTAATCATAGTTCTTATACAACTCAAAACAAATCCAATGTGACTCGATTAAATCCCAGCAAGTGGGCCCCCCCTCGGTACTCGAAACCGGGACCTCTGCCCAAAGTGCGAATACCCTAACCATGGGCCACGCTCTCCCACTCCCGCGTGAATTGACCTAAAATGCTTTAGAAGCAGCGAAAATTTGAAATAAAATCCTGAATCGGAAAATCTGTAGAATCACAACCATGATTACAGAACTGCTTGCCACCATCGTCTGTATTGCTACTCCCTTACATATGTCCTCCAGGTTATACACTAACCAATCTATCATGCAAGTTATCTGAAAAATGTTATGCTTGAAATGTTACTGCATATATTACAAAGTGAAACAATTTTAACGCCCTAGTGTTGGTGATTCTTAAGAAACCTGGGCAACATCAAGCCTCATTCATTATAGCAATTTCAACCAAAAATGTCAAAAGCATACAGCAATACGCAGTGCAAACCACACACCAATTTGGTGTTTTGATGTGGTTCGGTCATGGGTGTTTCCCATGACCGACATAACCTCGTCCTCGTTTCGTTATTATACAAAATCAAATACCCTTCCAGTGGAGTTGATTCTGCAACTCTCTACGGTTTTGGAAAAGAAAATATTCCTTGACAACATACAAAAAAATTCAGAATTGTTCGTAAGGATTTCCTTTCACGTGTTAACCCAATGGCGCGTCCTGGCAATTGGAATTTTTTGGCCGCCCTTCCCCCTGATCTTACGTTTAAAACTGTGGTCCATTTGTGCGATGTTATGTACATCCCATTCAATTTGGCAACGGCCAATTTTATTACGGCTACACATAAACTAGTCCATTTAATACAATCATCAATATCTGAAAAAGGCATAAATACAGCGAAATGATGAAACAACACGCAGAGTAACTTTAAGATGTTCAAAAAAAAAACCCCATTCAGTTGATTTTGTGTTTCTGCTGCACCATATTGTTATTACAGAGAAATATAGTAATTGAGAATTGCTTCACCCCTTGGCATGAAACGAATATACATATTCATCACAAAGCCCTTTTAAGACAGAATAGCTGCAAGTTTATATTTTTCTGTTAAATCTTAGTGTCTAAACGCTTTATAATATTAGTGATTCTGGAATACCCTATTCCCAAAAACAAATATAATCAATACAATACAATACTATGTCAAATTAAACGCTTTAACAATTAATAATTTGTCAAAATTGCTGTAAGTTTTCATTCAGATCAAGTTTCATTCATTGATTATAATTGTCTTTTGAGCAAATTAGGTTGTGCTCCTCATTGGTCATACCAATTCAAAATGCGGTGCAGATCGTAGATGTTATATCATGCCGTTCGAGATTGATTGATTAAAACCTGAATGCGACATCAATCTACTTTTCTCTCAGATGCAATATAATAACAAAACTTTCTCAAAAAAATCTTCTGTAAGATCGTGTGTTTTTGTTTCGGTATTTGTTTTTGTTAAGTAGAAATGCTTTACGCTTTTATTATTTCTTCCTAACAAAATGGCCCAAATGAGACATTTAGATCTACGGTGCTGAATTCTATTTTAAATCTCTATGAGGGGACGCTGAAAATAAAATCCTTAAATTGACTTAGGCAAAATTCAATGCTTAAGATTTTAAATTACACAAGAAACAACGAGTACAGTCCCTACAACAATTAAGCAGCAATCCATGTATGCTTAAGTGTCCTTACAAATTCTGGATACTGTGTTTCTAATGTGTAAAGAAAGTTCACCATGAATTAAGTACATAATACTATTAAAATTTAATGAGACACGAGGAACGTTTTCGAGTTTATTTAGAAGTTTATCAATGTATTCGATCACACCTAATTTCATAAGAATACGCCATCTTTTATGTAATGGGATATGAGTAGTATTTTTCTGTCGTGCACGACAAAAAAACAAAGCATCTGCTATAGGGACGAATACGTAGCAGCTAAGTTCACTAGTTTGGTGTTTTTTTTAACTTTTTGTCCAAAAAAACAACCTTCCAAACGTTCTCGTAGGTGTTCCCAAACGATCAGTGCAAATTTGTATCCTGAAAAGATCTCCTCCTGCCACTTTCAAACATATTAATTTTGTGTATTTAATGTTAATAGTCAACTGATTTAAATAGTAGCATTAACTCCCCCATTCAAAAGTTTGAACAATAACACAGGATCCTGTGTATTACGATCAATTCAAGACTCTGAATTTGATTACAGAGTATGATTTTTCTATTTGAGCTTAGCTATGCACGATAAGCGTATTTGTATGTAACAAGCATGTACAGGCAAACACAATGATTTGTTAGCAACTTGAGGCGGTATCCTCGAGAAACCTGATCAGACTTCAGGTCTCATTTTTTTTGCATAATAAGCTATTATACGTGTCCATAAGACAACTTCACAATCGCTAAAGAGTTTTCGATGGGACACAGTTTACTACATATACAAACTATCATTTTAAAATGCACATAATAATCCATATGATATGCAGTTGCAATTTAAACTTTTAAATCCGTAATGAACTTAGTAATAGAGCTGTACATATTTCACAACTAAAGCCGATGAAGTTACAACACCTCTTTGCATGCCTGACATTTTTTAATGATGGCTAAACCTCATACACGAATATCTTAGAAATTCAATAATTTTTTTTTTTTTTTTTTCCAAAAATTTTAGAAAAATACATAATTACATCATTAAATGCCAAAAGGTTGTTTAATATTAGTTGAATGTGTATTGTGAGAAATAACCTGCAGTACTTCGGCGACCAAATGAACGAACAAACAGTTAAAATCCTTAGATTGATTCCGCCAAGGCTTTATATCTTCATTACTATGGGCATTTAATACATTGGAAAAGCTGATCACATAAGCTATAGTTGTACAAAGTAAACAAATAAGGTGGTTTTAGATCACGTATGAATTAGACACCTCTACACACACATATGAACATATTGACATTTTAATTACTAAATCACTTTCTTTTTTCCGTGATAATCATCAATATATTGTCACTCATTGGTATCCTCCGTGGTTTCGGGCTTGCGTTGCTCCGCGCCATCAATGTTTATGACCTGCGATGGAACAAAACAGAAACCAAACCAAACCAAATAAAAAAATAGTGGTTATTAGTAGTTTAGTGTTTACCTTAACATCGCACTGATTGACTTCTTTAAATTCGAACAAATAACTTTACCTCTTTTAATTTTATAGGAAGAACACTGCTTCTCCTAATTTTATTTGAATGACTTAATATACTGCGCGTCTATATTCATTCTGTATAAATCTTTCTGCAATAATATCTGGCCCCACACGTTGTAACATGACGTTTCTTTTCCAACGCCGAATAGTGATATTCCGACCAAAGTGACGCATGAATGATCCTTAAGGGTTTGATCATTTTGTTTTTAAGGATAAAAGCGTAAAAGGTTTCAGGGCCATTCTTCGGTCACGTTTGTGACCTAAAAACGGGAATTTTTTGATTTTCACCCAATGCTGCTTTGCCAATATAAACAATCTGTGATTACTTTTTTATAACGAAAAACCGGTTACATACACCAACCTAACCTAACCAAAAATATGTTTTCCACTTTCACCAGTTTGAAATTATTTTGATGTTAGGAGGTTTCACTAAATTCGGTCACGTTTGTAACCTCAGACAATGGGTTTAAGTAATTCAAAACTTCAACTGTAAAATTCCTGTGAATATTTTAAGTACTCCACATTCTATATTTATTTCAGAAAGACATTGGTATGCTGTCATTTACCACAATGTTGGTAATTAAAAAGTAACATGCAAATTTTACTTGGTACTGAACAAATTTAAAATTCACTAATACGTTCAGGTTTGTGTGACATTGGTGTTACGTGTGTGCCATCTCCATTGGGCGTATACCCCAAAAATGTGATTACCATTGTTTAATGTGCACCCAAATGAAGTTTAAATCAAAACTTGTGTATTTCCATATTCAACTTTTCAAACACTTCCATACAATGTCATCATACTAACTTCAACTAGCAATTGCTGAACTCCTAGTATTATGATTTCCGATGTTTGAAAAGTGCAAGTCTGCTTAAATTTGCAACTTCCCACCCCTAACGACTCTGAAAGACACATGGAAAGTTTAAAACCAGTCTTTAGTTAAATTAATTGTTTGTTTTCCTGTTTAAACTAATCATATTCATATTTTTTTTTAAAAAAACTGATATCAAAGTTAACAAACACGTGACTACCTTTTCTTCAATATAACCAGAAATTTTTTCCGTCAAATACTAAATGGTGAGTGCCGGTCACGAGTGTGACAGTAATTCACTCAAGAATTTTGAAAGAGGAAGATCTAACAATTTATTTTGTATAACAAAGGTACATATAAACTGGCTTTTGCATGAAATATGACATTACTGAGACATTGGTTTTCTAGTACTAAAAACTTCTTTGTATTTTGTCACGTGTGTAACATACCAAAGTAAATTAAAAATTCGCCTTATTTTACTTTGTCTTTTCCTATAAATGTGTATTTTTTTCAACAAAATTTTGAAAATCGAAGGTCCATGCAATACTTTAGGCAGTATTCAAACAAAAATGAAAGCGTATTTGAATATACAAACTAAAGATCAAAATGGTGTACTAATCTCACTTTTTTTATCCCAAATATGAAAGACTTTCATTTATACAAATGAGGGTGGGCTTTGAGTTGAACATCTTGCTTTTAAAATATCCATGCGGAAACTGGAAGGATGATTAACGTGATAAATGTCAAGAAATTTACAATACCAAATAACTTTTATTTTTTTATCAAAAAGGTTTACTTTTTTGAAGAATGGCCCTTTATGGGTAAAAGTCCAACGTTTTTAATATTTACACAGCGGTTTCCATAATTTTTTATTTTGCATCAAGCTAGGATTATGATTTCCCTATGTTAAAAACATAGAGAACAGCTTAGAACATAACTGCCCGCAGTTTCCAACGAATTACACAATTCCCGAGTCAAGGTGTGTGTGTGCCATGCTGAGTAATCCAGATCGTCTACGTTTATGAATTTATTGTCTGACGATAACTTAATGTTTCAACCTTCCGAGCCCCAGGAAATATTTTACTGGAAGGAAACACACAGTTACAGCTAATTGCAATTGTAAATCACTTCAGTAAGAATGTTTATGACGAGTCAACATTACCAGCATCCAAACAATGAAAGCTATAGCACTATCTCCATGTAGCGATCACCGTAAACGTCACTGTAACAATATCAATTATTGCTATCCGAACCATTTTTACCCTTTAAAATGAACCTTAAAATTTTCAATGCATTTTATAGCTTTGTTAATTGTGTAAGTCCTTACTTTCTGCTTTCCTGTGGGGCGAACAATGTAATTTTTTATACAATATTGAAATACTTTACTGTACCTGTACCGCATCGACAGAGCTCCGAAAACGTTTCTTCCATTCGGTAATCAAGGCCATGCGAACCTATTTGGATACCATTAATTTAAACTACTTGTATTATCATAGAATGCTGTTTATTATCTCGCTATGTCGGATATGTATTGACTAACGATATTAAAAAAGTTTTTTTTAACAAAGTTGTGAATTCGGACAATAAACATTTACATTTTTTGGCTGCTTACCTCAGAATTCATCAAGCCAGACACAACAACCAGCCACAATCCCTGATCAAAAAAGAAACATTGTATTCGTTAATTTTAAAAGCCGAAGCGCGCGGTGAAGACGGCTTTATAGTATATCCCCTTACGTCCCTAATTTGTTGCCACTTTTCAATATCAAGGCCGGCGGACCCCCGCCTTGTTTGAGAGGGAAATGACCCCTAGCTCTAACAAGAAAATTACAGCACGCTCTAGTGACGTTTTAGATATATAAAAATAATGTTTCGTTTCGATTTTTTCGAGAAGGCCCTTGCACTTCTTTATTGCATATGCATTGGATAAGTTCTCCTCCAATAGGGACCGTCAGCTCTATGAATGATCAATGGTTTTGTTTTGGAGAAAGATGTGATATCTTGTCTCTTAGCTGTGTCTCAGTAATTTCTGGCGGGAACACATTTGCTTTGTGTTCCTCATCCTTTTTCAGAATGTCGGTTGGATCTTCTTAGGCACTGGTAAGATGGATTTCGATAGGTTGTACCATCAGATGTGCGAAAAGTATTGTAGAGATGGAAGTCAGAATCTCAGGTGTGATTTTTTTTTCTGATTTGCCTCTACGACGTACGGTCCCAGACCTGAGAGTTGCTTATGTGTTTGGTCATGGCGCCATTGGATCTTCTGCTTTGTAAGGAGTAGATAAAACCACTGGGGAGTAGAACAGGTGATATGACGATGATGACATAAATGCAGAGTCCAAGATTGGTATTGCCCCACAGCTTCAGATTGGCAGAGACAGAGGCGGATGAATTTGATCATGAAATGCGTTGTTGTGGGAAAGGCAGCAGCTCTGGCAGTCAAGACATGCAAATGTTTCTTCAAGTATAATCCGATGGATCTTTGAAGTGGCAGACATATTTTAGGGTTTGGGGAGTTTTTTGGGGTGATGAAATAAGTAAATAACCTTAGAATACTACAAGTGATGCTGCCTCTCGGGCTTGTCGTTGGTACCAGTGGCATGGACTGGAGGACGAGCAGTCTCTGTTATATGGTCCTACAGACGATACATCGAATGTGCACTTGAAAGTACCATCTGTGTAGGAGAAGAATAATATCAGTTAGTGGGGAACTGAAGCCAACAATGCATGTCACGTAGATTATGTCGGGAGTATGTAGGTTCAAAGATGGGAGTGTCAGAGTAGTAACAGAGGGAAGGACCAATTCTGAAGTGTTGAAAGTGTTGCTATGTGATTGCTTTAGTGTAGCAATAAGGTCGCGTAGGAGAGGAAGACTGGGATGAAAAGTAACCACAAGGGGGAGTTTTGGTGTAGTATCCTGGTTTCTGTGTTTCTCTGCAAGAGCTGTAGTTCTGGGTAGTGAGTAGGCTTCAAGATGGTTTTGAACTCTGCTGGAGCTGTCCTCTGGACACAGGGTGTTTCTTCAAATTCTGTGAATGGTATAGAAAACTGCAATCAAGATAAACCTCTGCGCGAAGGGAAAGCTGTCTGTAAGCATGCCCAGTCTTACCAGTGGCGAGGGTGTTGGGCAACTTGGGGAATGGAGATACTGATGAGTGTCTGTAGGTGGTATATATTCCGTGAAGATGGGCCTTACTGTTTTTTGATGGTGACATCAAATGTTCACTATATTGTTTTCTTATTCTTTTTTGGGTAATAAATTTCCTTAATTTACCATTAGCTTGGATTAAATGGTCCTTTTGACCCCGTAGACCCAAGTGATCAATAACTTGGTCCAAAGAGTCACCAATAAAAAAAATCAAAAATTTGCGTTCAATTAACAGGGCTTCACGGGTGGTGAATGGCACTAACTGAAGTCTGGGCTGAATATTACTTATTAGTCCCCAGCTTAATTCCCCATACCAACATTTGCAACATCTTGAAAAGCTATTCAGAAATGTACTGTTAATTTTCCAAAATGCCATCCTAGTGACATAAATAACAATCAAAACTTATTTGAAGTATGAGGCCTATAGTGCATATGTCTTTTTTTCTTCATTACGCATCATTAAAATTTCTCAGTTTTTTATTTTCTTTAATGTCTTTGAAGCCTTTAACCACTTGGTGGATTGCGTCTAAAAAATTGGAAAGTGGGTTTTTATTAAGCAAGGCCCTAGGGACCCTTAACGTAAAGCAGCACACTTTTTAGGGAGTTAGTGTTTATATTTGTTCAGCGCTTTTTCATTTCGATAAAATCGCTATATAAGCACCATTCGTTTGTTATTATTGTTTATTATTAATATTATAATATTGCTATCATGTAGGTTGGGGGGAAATTGCTTTTGTTATTCACTCTTTCATTTCGTATACTTTGTATTGCGTTTATTCCGTTTTAAATAACAAAGAATATGAATATTAATTTATGCAAATCAAGGTTAATCCACTAGAATACAAAGGATATGAATATCAATTATACAAATTATCCAAACTCTTATAACTTAATGATAATTTGAAATTTCGCCCTAAGTTGTTATTAGGGAACTATATTATTATTATATGTTCCCACATGGATAAACAGGCTGCTTTAACACCTTAAACTCTCCCATTGGATTGATATAGTCACGATTTTTTTTTCATTGTTACTAACCGCAAGCTGTTTATGCGACGTCAAATACTACGTCACTCCAATGCTTAACGTTACCGCTACCCAAACATCCAACCACACCAAGCTCGGTAAAAGATGAAAGCACTTTCTCAACCTCCATCTGAAAAAAACACAAGCAAGTGAATAATTATAAAGCTTGTAAATTTGAAAACAAATCTAATAAAACATTAAAAAAAATTTCACATTTTGTTTACATTATTACCTGGGGGACCTGTTATTCTTATCAATTGATGTTTTGCATAAAACAAGATCAGTCCACGTGGAAGAACAAAACAATGTCATGTAATTTGGGTGTAATATTTCGTTAAATGGCTCACAGCTTACAATAAAGATTTAAAGTCATAAGGTTATTCTTATCCTTACTTTCACCACCTGATATTACGATGACATGACCTTGCTGCGTGCATTGTCTTTGCAAGACAACATAGAATCATCGTGTTCATCAGTGCAAATAGGACAAAGTTCTGATTAACCAACCACTTTCAATTACCTAGTTTCCGCTACCCATAAACACCGAAAAGATTCTAGTGAGAGTGATGGCTAGGACACAAATAACAGATGGCTCAAAAAGTATCTCGGCATGTTTTCAAATCAGTATTGTGCCAAAGTCGGTAATTTTGAACGTTTTCAAATATATAATGTTGTTGGCAGGTCTTGCTCTTTCACTTACCACCTTGATTTAACAAGCTTTAAAATGGCTGAGATAGAACGCCTGTAAGAGGCAAAACCCCCCACCAAAGTTGCACTTTACAGGATTTTCAATGGGCAATGCGAGTCATGGGACAAGAACACGCGGACCACATCAATATTGGCAAGTAGGCTTATTCAGTCGGAAATCATCTTGTGTTAAATCAATGCACACGATTCTTGCGTTGTACAACAGAGTGACCACTCATTGAAAAAATCCAAAAAGGGGTGTTTGCGCCCAGGCGGTGTCTACTCGATCATTTTGCACGTTTTTTTTTAAAGGGCGGCGTTAAATGAAAACGCGAGACATAAGTTACAAATGTATCTTTCCGACAATTTTTCAATTATGAATTACTTAAAAATATAGACTGATTCCTCAAACGTACAAGCCCTAACCCACTTGGTGTTAACACACACCAATGTGACTCGCGCATGGGCCTTGATGACAATAAACTCATAAAACCCGGGTGTCAACCTGTACCTGAGCCTGGGTAACCACCCGAGTTAACAAGGGTTTCCGGCGATACAACAGATAAATACACCCTAATTCCGAGACAGAGCTGTGCAATGCAAAATGGACACTCTAATACGAACCCTGGCCAGTGCAATTGACCATCCACGGAATTTTCAACCTGGGATTTTACAGTCCATTTGAGCTATTTTAATGGCTGATTTTCTGTTTTGGAGCATGGTATCAACACTAAAATCTAAAATCAACATTCTAACATAGTCCTCTAATTTATGACTCTAATCTGAGCCTGAAAAGTCCAATTGATAGTCCTATGTAAGGACTGACAGAGACATAGGTTGAATTTGATACCCTACGTTGCCAGTCTCAAGACCTGCATGCCTCCCCAGGTCTCGCGTTTTTGTAACGGGTTGGTTACCTAGACCAAATACACGTTCTTGCGCCGGGCGGGCCCCGGCAGGACAACCACCGGGTGAAACGGGGTGACGGATAAAAACCCATATGGGCGGCGCGGGGGCGGCCAAGAAAGCCCACGGGGTAGACGTCGTCATTGGTTAACACGTAAAGCGAAATCTCAACGAAAATGCTGATTTTTGGATATATATTAAAGACAAAATTGTATTTTCCAAATCGGTGGAGCTGAAGAGGCAACTCCACTGAGGGTTATTTCTGTTTTTTTTATAATATGAATAACGAACGTGACTAAATCTTTTGTGGGTCATGAGAACACCCTTGACCGACCGACATTAATTAAATCAATCTGTGCAGGCCGGGTATTGATCAGGGTGAGTTCTATATTGAAGAGTCTTGCCGCCATCGTCTCAGCCCATAGACAATGTTGGGGTATAGAGGCCACCAGGATATTTAGCCTGTTCAAATCAACAGTATTACTAATAGCTATCTTTATCAAAAAAATGAGTAACATTGAAATCCTATTCATAATTATTGGTCAAATCAGCGCTTGTTATTGTTACATCTCAAATCTGTTATGTGGATCGTTCCGCCTCGTTCGCAACATTGGAAAATCGCGGGTGTCTCTCTGGAAGTAATCTCTTCTACCAATCCGGTTGGACCTTCCAACACCTCACTGGCAGCCATAGTCTCGGGGGTGCATCCTGCTTGAATTCACCCAAATGTGAAGATTAAGCGCGGATTTTGAATTATACTTAATCCAGCGTGGTACAGACCGTACAAAAGATTTGGGTAGGTTTGGTGGATGCCCCCCAGTAAGGGCGGATCATCTGACATCATTGGCTGGTCCGGATTTGGTCCCCCCCCATAGGGGTCCCTTGCACGGAGCGTGGCGTACAGACCTTTGCAATGGGGGGGGGGGGCTGAAGGGGTGCGAAGGGCTTTTTTGGAGGGTGCAAATTTGGGTCCTTCTCCATAGACACTGCACAAAAAGTCATTCATTTGGGGGGGCTGGCTGGGGGGCCAGGGTTTCTGTTTGGGTGGGCTTGCGCCCCCACCCCCCCCCCCCCCCCCGCTGGTTACGCCACTGGAACGGGAGCTCAATTATGTTTGAATGGACTTGTTTGTTTGTCCCTCCAGATCAACCAAGCATGAGAAGAAGACACTACATACACCTGGTTCACCTGAACATGTTCAGATATTTCTGTCAAGGTTGATTCTATTGTATTCTTTGCATGCTTGGGTTATTCTGGAGGCAGGTCTGGCCAAAGTAACCTATGACCTCCCGTCAATCGTAATTGTGCCAGTTTTAGTTTTGGTTATTAATATTGGCCAGTTCTTGTTTGGCATTTTATTTAAAGGTATCTTAATTAAGAATACATGAATACACAATTTAAACTAGAATCAGCCTGTCCTACTTACCACCATCACAGCTACAACCTGGCCCTACAAAGGCCCAAATGACCCATCTTTTCGTGATACCAGCAGCTCGATTAATAACAATCAATAGAGTGTTTAATATAGACAAAGTGTCATGTGACTCGCCCCGACAGGCATCAAAATGTGGAGCTAAACAAGGAATGCGCAATTCGGAAAATGTGCAGTGGTCTCAAGGCCAATCCCGGTGTGGAAGTAATTATGGTCGGCGTACTGGAAGTCCGGGAAACAATGGTGAACAATAGCAATCGATTCAGTTGATCTTTACGAACATTCGTTTCATGACTTTATTCGATCGTTATGGAAGCACGGACCGTGGTTCCCGCCGGACTATATCTGCTTCACGTCGGAAAGACCAGTTACTAATCGGGTTATAAACAAATTTTTAAACAATGTAGCAGTCAGAGTAAAATCATCGGGACGAACTGTGGAAGAAAAAATCTATCATGGCATGATAAAAGGCAGTTGGTTTGGCTACGTTAAGCAATTAAGTCAATCAAATTAGCACGAAGCTAATTGAGTTTAGAGGGCTATAAGCAAAAATGTTTAACTGGTTTTACTAAGGTGGATTAGTTATTTTGGATCGCAGTTCAGGAAAAAATACATGATATTAAAAAAACATTATCAGGTGAGAAGGACTTCGGTACTCTTAAGCACATAATTTTTGTGGGCCCATCTATGGCAATATTATTCTGCGAGCCTTTAATTAATTATAGTAACAAATATTATTTTTAGAAAAGAAGATCAACAATTTTATTTTTCACACTAAAATAGATACGTTTGCTATGAATTGAACCCGACGGAGACTTGGCTTTCGTTTTTTTTAAGTCAGATCAAGAGTACGGGCTCATGGACCCTTAAAACCTTTTGACCGGAGCATTTAAAAAAAGGGACCCCGTGACCCGGGAAGTAAGTCAATAGTCGTTCTCCATGAATCGATGTAGACCTCTATGGAGTCATCTATCAAGCAAGTGACATGATGTAGCAATTGTGGCTTCTTATAATAACACTCGACAAGGAAATTTAGGACAGCTTAGAGACATACAGAACAGATACACAGACATGGTCACCCAAGGAATGGCTGAGAGATAAACATCAAAATGAACAAACTACCTTGGCAACATATACGGATAAAACCGTGACCTTGTAGCGAGGCTATAGGGTTGTAGCTCTGAAATTAAAGGGATTGAGTGCAGTCTAAGTGGAGGATTAAAATAGGAGAACATTACATCACCAGGTGTGCTGTAATTCACGACACTGGGTTGTGCTGATATTAAAATTCATCATTCATTATTGCTATTCTTATTGGCATAAAGAATGTATCAATTAAAAATCAATGCTTACGTGTTTGAAAACAAATTGTTAACTTCCATTCTCAAAAGAAGGGATTATTTCCACAACATACAAAATTATTATTTTAAGGGAGGACTCCCACACAAACAACATGTGATAGGATCAATAAATGTGGGACGAGTGTTTCTATATCAGTGTTGGATTTTTAGTTTTCTTGAAAGTAGGCTATCAAATGTACTCAAACCAACACTATTGCAAAAACGTATTAAAAGAGCCATATTTACTACATATCAAAACTATAATATGGTAATAAAGTTAGAACATTTACTATCAAATACATAAGACAGAAATCTAACTTTTACGTGATAGAGCAAGAGACTGAAAATCAGTCTTAAGGGGGGTTTCCCGTTGCTAATGGGAAAAATTATTTCACTGCGAAAAGTAGATATTGAAATGCCACATGCAGGAAAAGTCCAGCTTTGAACATACTTTTTATTTGGCTAAAATCCGACTCTCGGTTCCGAAGATTATAAAACGATCAAAGTATAGGATGGTACACAAAATTGGCAAAAACATTTGTCATAACTTTTCATGTATTATAGTTTCCACCTGTGATAATAACATTTTTTCAAAAAGAATTATAGGCTATCCGGGTGTGTTTATTTCTAACGTTTTTATTTTTAATTATTAATATTTTAAATTATGTATTTTTTTTATTTTTTTTATTTTTTTTATTTTTTGCTTTTTTTAATTTCTTTATTTCTTCACCCTGCTATATTTAACCAAAATATTTTAAAATTAATAACTTAAGTATATAATGCATCTTTTTCAACCAAAACTTTGATTTAAAAATTATGATAATCAATACTACACATAAAAAATGCAGATAAACATACTTTCATTCATGTAAATAGCGCCCTAAACGTAGCACAAACTTTAAAGGCCTTATATCTCAGTTCGAAAAATGTCACCAAATGTCATACCTGGGTCACAATCCTAACTTATGGGGGAAGGTAGAAGTAAAAAGAGTGCACAATAGCGATTTTCAAACAAACGTAAAGACAACAAACTGGTAGAGGATGAAATTTGGCAGCATATGTTAAGAAGACATAGCTCCTAGAAAACCATGTCTTCCGATTTTTGAATTTCCAATTCGTTTTAATATTCATAAAAAGTGCTTATTGGCTGTCTCCCGGTTGCCATGGCAACAATTCAAAAATCTGTAGAACCTGGTTTCCCCTCCAGAATGTCCCAGCGTACAATTCTCCTCTACCCCATTATGTAGGCCAAACGGTGGTTTGAGATTTTTTTTACGTTTGTTCAAATTGAGCCATTCACAGGCCTAGCATGGTTACCATGGCAACAAGGGTAAAATTAATACCAATTTTTGAAACTTCACGTTTAAGGCCTACATTAGGGTATATGAATATGGGGGGCCCATGAGGGGGGGGGGGGGGGTGACATTTTAAGAAATGTGGGGAAATCGCTCCTCGAAATTTCCAGAATATCGGGTATAATAAAACCGCCCCCTTAAGAGATTTTGTTTGATATGATTTACACGGAAGTGCGGCTAAGTTGTATGATTTGGCAAAACAATTTCAAGACTTGTAAATTTTCATCTCTCTTTAAAAAAACTCGAATATCATACCCAGAAGTATGGAAACACGGACTATGTTTTTAATTTGCAATAGAGGAATAGATTTGTACATATCCCAGATTTCCTCGTTCCATCTATTCCAATGTTTTCATCATGAGCAACCGAAGTCACTATCCACGACAAGTATGGGGAGCCCTGTGGATTTTGAACATAACAAAGGCAAGACACTATCATATCATATAAATATCCCATTAGGGGATGAAAATAATTTTCCTTGAAGGTATAAAGTGAATCGTTTCATCAAAACTTACTTTTTGCCTCGAATATTTTAGGAGAAATTCACCGTCACCCATTGGATGCCAGCTGAATGGCGACCGATTGATTCCCTACTTTGGCGTAGGAAAACCAAATTTCTCTGAAGAATCATTTCCGTTCTTCAATTTCAGAACCTTTTATAGAGTTCAGGAGGATTTATTTATAGAACATTCAAAAAGGTTCTGGACATTTGAAACCACAAATTAATGGGACTTTTTTATTATAATCACTATGGATTTTAGTCTTCAAAAACGAATTCTAAATATTGAAATACCCGGAAACGAAAATTAATTTTTTTTTTTTTTTTTTTGTACTTTTAAAAACCGCTTTTATGGAGCGCAGAAGTCCTGAATTTGTCGATTCAGGGTCCCCTATAGACGGCGCCCGGAGCACGCCCCTTCTTTGCTCCCCCTCCAGCTCCTCCACTAATGGACATTTATATCATTATTGCTAAACGTTAACAAACAATGTCAAGATTACAGAGAGTATGATATGATATACCTACCCCAGCAATGGTGTGTAATAAGGCTTCTTCAGGATCCCG
>JAMKCH010047597.1:0-11425 GCA_023653785.1 Ophioderma brevispina | reverse complement strand
GCTATCATTTATTCATATATTGGCAATGTAAGCATGTCAATTTGCGTGTGAATCAAACATGGTTGAAGTCAAATGGGGTTTGATTTAGACTGTGTGGGTAGAGGTTCTGAGCAAAGCTGAAGACCCACATTCGATGGGTGTAGCACTTGTACTTAACCCTTGCCCTCCCCCTTTCGACATCGTCGTCCAAGTCGCTATTGTTCACACTCCAGTGTGATTGATGGAAAGAAAAAGGCTATTTAGTGTTTAGTGTGCATCAGTGCCCTCAAGACCATTATGGTTGACAAACCAGTTCTAATTGACGTGAATACTACATGTAATTTTTGTATTACGCAGTCTCTACATTTTTTCCAACAATGCATGTGAAAACGAGGCAACCGTTGGCGGTGGTGGTAACGTATTCCGAAATGCAATGAATTTTTCCACAACTTCAGTTACTGACAAGAAGCCATTCAACCATACAAATGCGCATGCTCAGAAATCGGGTCGCTCCTCCATTTTGGAAGATAAACAATACAGCATCGTTCGTAGACAGCCGTGTAGTGAATTGCGACTCTCCGAGAAATCCCAATGATTCTTCTTTGTCACGGTTAATAATATTAATTCAAAGCCTTATCAGGTCCTTAGCCATGTTTCCAATGCGCATTTTTCACAGAACTAATCAAGATATGGGAATCAAGGCCTGATTACCAAGCATATTTATGATTGATAAGTGAAGTTCACTACATTGGAAAACTAAAGCAATCGCATCTTGTTTGGAATAGTCTATTGGCATTATCGTAATTCGAATTAGTGTGGGTTGCCAAGTAATTCGCATTATCGTAATGTGAATTAGAAAGGTTGCCAGCTTCTTCGCAATTATCGTAATGTGAATTGGAACGGGCTGCCAGCTTATTTCGTTACAATAATGCGAATTAGATAGAGTTGCCAGCTTATTCGGGTTACAATCTGCGATTCTATCCTAGTTTTGCTACCTTATTCGCATTATCGTAATGCTAATTAGCACTATTCTATTTCGGAATGCATATTCCCCATTGCGGGTAATTCCCATGAGTCCTGTAAATCTATTGCAGCTATTGAGTGAGTTCGCCGAATGTGGGGTGAATCTGCCACGTTGGGACCGTGAGTGTAGTTTGCTGTGCTTGTGCGCGGGATGTGTTTGTGTGTTTGTGTATGTGTGTTGTGTGTGGGGGGGGGTTGCATTTGTGGGTATATTCTATGTGCGAGAATCAATGATGAAATCTATTGAGCTAAATTATCACATGGCTTAGGACGATTTTCAGGATTGGTGGCCCACTTGGAGTTGGGGTGCCGAGGGGAGGAAAGGGCAGATTTCCCCAATTTTTTTTTCTCACCCCCCCCCCCCGGCTAGTAGATTAGATAAATAGAAAAAAGAAGAATGACGATTTTTGGCAAAAAAATCACCAAATTTGTGCAAATATCAGCGAGTTTGGGCCAAATTTGTTTAAAATTTTGAAATCTCGTAATTTTCCGACACCAAAAAATAACTTTCCCCCGCTGAGGAGGGGGAAGCCTTGGGAATTTGATGATTTGTTAAAAAAAAGTGTGATTATCGCGGGACAAGGGTATTTTAGCCCCCATAGCACCCCCACCAAAATCATTGGGTGCCCCAAGCCCCCCCCCAAGCCCAAAAATAGGCTCCTAAGCCTATGTTTATGCACTTCATATTTTTTGGAAAGTATTCTTGAGGGCCGCATGCGAGCTCGAGAGGCGCCGAAGGTGGATGGCTATCCGTTTTACTGTGTGAATTACCTTAGAAAAAATGGGTTTGTTAAAATTTAAGCCCTGCTGCAAATAGATGAGAGGAAATAATAATAGCAATGGTCATACCAATAAGTTAGTTGGTAAGTGGGCGTTGCGTTTAAAAAACTGGTATATCTGTATTAAACTACAATGAATGTGGGACTGAATGGTTTCTAGGACAAGGCTGATTGGTGATCATCTCTGCAAGTTTAGAGTTTTAGCTGTGGTCTTTTAGCTCAACCTTGATCGTTAGTATGCAAGGTGGCGTAAACAGGCGGGGTGGCATACCCCCCCCCACCCCCCCCCCGCCACCTTTTGGCGGGAAAATTTGCAAAAATCCATGCTAAATCAGCCATTTTTCAAGCCCTCTGACGGGAAAAAAAATTGGCCTTTTGGACCCCCTAGAAGGGGAAAATTTCCCGACTGGGAAAATTTGCCCCCTCAGAGCGGGAAGGCCGGTTACGCACTGTAGTATGGGTACCGACAGGGCCGGAGCCAGGGGGAGCGGGGGGTGCGATGCCCCCCCCAAAAAAATGACAAAGGTCCGCCTTTTGATGTTGAAGTCCGCTTTGCATGTTAAAGGTCCGTGTTGTCAATCAATTAAAAGTTTGTCTTAGGGTTGTGGTGCATGTATATGAAGACTAAGCAGATGTTAACCATCGGATTACGATTGTGTTGTTACTCTACTGTTGTTTTCTCAACGCTTGCCGACGAATGTTTTTCTTCTCGAAATTTGTTTTTTTTGGTACGCAAATAAGGTCCGCTCTGGCCAATCCGCACCCCCCCGCATAAATTCCTGGCTACGGGCCTGACCGGATGTTGGTATGGAGTATGAGTATGATTTTCCATATCACATGGGCCCGACAATATTTTCCCCAGTATAGGCTATGAGAATTTCGCCCATTCAGTTTGTCGTTTATATAACATGCAGCCTATTGCCACCGGCTCCAGGGCCCCACGCCCGTGTTAGCAGAGTCAACAACGGTTGGCTGTTTCGTAATACTAGAAGGTTGAAGAAAAGATAAGAAATTAATCCATTATTAATTAAGGGCCTTTCGATCGTCTTTGGGACCCCCTGATTTACACCGGAAGTAGTAGAGTAGTAGGCCCCTATCGATTGTGACATCAGATGGAAGGCTGTATTTTCTCATCGTTCGTCTGAAATTTGGGAGCCCTCAAATATCCATTTCATTTCGAAGATATAAACAAAAAACCGCCGAATTAATGCCACCATCAATATTTATAGCACAGTGTAAAAGGCTTTCCAATGCGAATATTGCTTCTACCATCCAAAACTGCAGTTTGTTCACACCATGGTGGGAAAAAGGGGGAATCTAGGAAGCTCCTTCGATTCCTGGGAAGGAAATTTGACCATTTTGGAGGGAAATCTTGGACTTTTCAGATAAAGAAATACATAAATAAGGAGGGAATATCTATGGGAAAGTGACTATCTCCCAGGGAAATATGCCATTTTTTTCCGCCTGGACTTTCCCACAGATCTTAATGGGGTTTTTGTCCAAGCGCCAGGGCTCTATATCAAGTAGAGAACAGTCAATAGAAATAAACGCAACAAGAACCTGCTTAATGATATGGAAGGTTTATTGTTTAGTAAGAGAAATAACACCTGGTTTTTGTTCAAAACTGTATTATGTGAAGAAAAAAAAGTGGTCTCCCTCAGTTATCACACCCGGTACCAAATCATGGATTTATGAGTATAATAATTATAATAAATCCATGGCAATTCATGGGGTGAGAGAAAGCCAGCCAGCTAGTACTGATAGGTCAAAAGATTAAACGGCATAACTGTATAAATAATAGGCCACGCACCCTTTAATAGGCCACCACCCAAGTCCTATAGGGTTAGGGGGTATAAGCTAAGGGGTATGATTTAGGGCGAAGTCTCTCTAAAGTTACTCAAATAAAATTCATTTCAGCTATGCAGTCATATTGAAAGTTATATGCATTTGGTTTAGAGAGAAAATGGAAGCAATATGGCAAACCGTTGGCAACCCATATAGACAGATTTTATAGAAAATAAAAAAAATAGATTTTTTGTTTTGTTTGGCCATCTAGATGGTGTTAAATGGATAGGCATCCTATAATTCTGGTTGTTGGACCAAGAAATACCCCCGGGTAAATACCGCGCCAATGCACGAAACGTCACAAGAGTACGAACCTGCTTTCGGGGATTTGCGAGTGTGATGTGGAATAGTGAAACAAGTTGCATCTAATTTGCATTACAAAATGTGAATAAGCTGGCAAGCCCCATCTAATTTTTGTATTATCGTAAACGCGAATAACGTTTAAACACGATCTAATTCGCATACGTATACATAATTGGAAAAAATCAGATTAAATATATGAAATAATAACCATTCTATTTGTGCCGGATGATTTATTTAAGAAAGCCGAGGATTTTAGGGCCGATTACGGTTATAAAAAACGAGTTAAGGTCAGCGGAGCAAGTGGCAATATACATCCGTAATGCGCATAGTGGACGAGCGCGTCTAATTGCAGTACGATTTAATGCCGAATATCACTTCGATCTTGTTATCTCTCATGATGATTACCCATAAGGCACCATGATCTGAACGCCGGCGTAAGATAAGAATGTTCACAAATTTTATGACGGTTCATATTTTAATCGAAAGTGTATTACGAAAAGTAAAATTACTTTTCCTTTAAAACGAGGGATCAATCAAATTTACATAGCCCAAGCAATGAGATGAGTTACAGACAAAAATGCATTGCCAACAAGGATCAAAAATCGTGTGTGTGCAGATGTGAAAGCACGCCAAATGTACAATGTACACTTTTGTATGTGACCTCATGACCTCCTATTCTTTACTGTATGGGAAGCGTTGAATTTCACTTCCAAAATTTTCTTGTGCTTTACGGTTGCTGCTCGACCCCGTCAAAACCAGTGTGTTTTTTTTTCCACCTTATACTAGGATAGTTCATGAATAAAAAACTTTACAACCCGTGTTCTAGATTTAGTTTTTAAGTTTTTAGATCAATTTAATTTGATTCTTCCTCCATTAAACCACACAGTGAAGCAACTTAAGTGCTGTATGCAGGCGCTATTCACTATCAGCTTGATTACTGCTTATGAACACTCCTCTAGAGTTGCTAATGGAACCTTCTTAATAGCCTACCACAATCAGAAAACAACACATGGTATCCTTTGAAAAGCCAAGGATACATTTATTTAAGATATTGCCACTATAAGTACAGACCTTTTTGATTCCTATCTTACAGCAAAAAGGCACTATTAATGGGTTTTTTGGACAAATATTTTGTCCCAAACCCAAAATGGCAGCCAGCAGAACAACTGGACCAATGGTAGATAACAGCTTGTCTCCCCCAATACTGACCCTAAGTTGTGTTGGGTGCTTCATTCAGGCTCAGAGGGTGTAGGATACCTTAGTCTTGCAGTTTACCAATTCCCTCGATACCAATTACAACTACAGGCAACATTTACAAAAAACATTTACAACTATACTCCATTTTGGCCTTCCTCCTGTGCAGTGAGGACGTCAGCGCGAGAGTTGATGGTCGCGACCATAAACCCGCGCCTTGGTTTAAAACGAAGGTGTTTGTCCCACGCTCACAAAGATCCAACATATCTTGACCCATGCGTAAAGCTGCGTCAAGGTTGTGACATCACGTGCACGGATGTAGAGAAATGGGACTATACTGACTTGACAGCATAAAGCACGTCATACAAAGTAGTGTGAAAGTAAAATTATCATTAAATTCCTTCCCTGTAGCATTCTTTCTTCAAAATTCAAAATGCCTATTTGTCTCCCATTGTGTGTTGTGTCATAATCTTGGAGGTAGAAAATATGGAGGTTGACTAGGACACTAGAATCAAACCTTTTCAAGCAGATATAAAGCCGTTATCCCATTGTTGAAATCAATAGATGGAATGTGTGAGATATGCCTTTGATGTTATTTTATATCGACTTTACAAGGAAAGGACTGATCATTGCCTCTTCACTTCATCATACAGAATTTAACCTCTGGTGACCTTAACCAGAAGACTCGTTTTTTTGTGCAATCACTATGACTGTAAAATCTCAATTCCCATTGGCACGTTCAAGTAGCCTTCATTCATCCAATGTATTAGAAAATACACCCCCTGGTTTTGGGTATTATATATATACCCAATTAACCAAAAAAAAAAAAAAACCAATCTCGTTCATGTCAATGTATGTACAAGTACAACCCCATGAACTGTGTCCTTGGTGGAAGAGTGTATTGTAACTCATAGTGAATATGGCATACATTTCACCATAATTGGAGGATTTAAACTTAAATTGGCCCTATTTAAAAAGTGATCAACAGACCATAATTTGACACACTACTAACTGCATTGATATAGATGGTGAGTGTCAATACTAACTATCAAAGGTGTCAAAGCTGAGATGTAGTGGGACAATGAACGATGATGTTTGACCCAAGTTCTTGCTTCCTTCCGCTCTAGTATACTTATACATTGAACTAGGGTCTTTTGTGGGTCACAGATGAGGAAGTCAAAGGTCATTCAAGGGGTCCCTACGGTCTGGTTTGAAGTGCTATCCTTCACAAGTCTAAGTTTTTGAGATGGCCTGAGCCATTGGGATGAGCCTGAAAAGTTCATGATATTACCTTTAAGGCTTTACAGATATATTCCTTCCAAACTGCCTGTCAAAGTTGGGAATTATGATTGTGCTCTCTTGTGCAATTTTGTTTCAACGGGCCTATTTCATAGTGTGAACTTTTCTTTTGCCACTTGATATTAGGGCTATCTATCAAATATTATTACTTCCTCTATGATGAAAGAACTCCAAACTCCCCATAGAATTTTTGGTAACAATGATCTCTCATCAAACATTTTCTTGGCTATCAGTAAACTTGAGATTTCAAAAACATATGTCCATGGGAAGATTAGGATATAATATACCCCTCTTCAACAAAGATGAAAAAGGTCATGTGATGAAGCTTCTTTTTAGCTACAGAGCATCAAAGATATTGCATGTTTTTTCATCATGCCTACCTTATTTATTCTAAAATTTTACCTTGAGATAAAAGTTCTAATGTACGATAGGAGTTGTTGTTTTGCCTATCTAATATCGTGTCAATATTGGATGGGCAATCCAATATTTTGAGTAGTGGATCCACTCCTCACACCAATAAATCCTATCTTTTATTCTCATTCTTATTAGTTTTGGTTGTTTTTAAACGGTCATGTTCGATCGTCTTTGGGACGCACCCTGATTGAAACCTGGTAGTAGTTAGTCGATTTGATATCAGATGAAAGGCGAATTTTTCTCATTGTCGTCATGAATTTGAGCCCTCAAATACAGTCATTCCTAGATATAACAATAAACCGCCGTTTTAGTGGTTAACCACTATTATTAGCACAGTATTGAATAGGGCTTTGCAACATGCATTATTGCATCTACCATCAAAACCACAAGTTTGTTTCCCACGATATTGACGGAGTGTAGTGCAAGTGCCAGGCTCTCATATCAAGTAGAGAACACATAAACATAAATCGGAACAAGCTCCTTTAACCACCGAAAATAATTTTATTTCAATATATTAGTTAAATGGCAAAAATATTCCCCGCGTCCCAACAATGATACACCCAACATAAACTGTGTGTACTGCGTAAGCTTATACACGACGCACTATCTGATATCGTCTCATATAAGATTTATTGTGTGTTTGCTTACTAAACCCCTGCCCACTGATAAGAAATAGAACGTGAATTACAGTTTCCCCCCAAAAAAGCCTCAAATCACACAAAAATGGCACAGACAAAATCTTTTCCACTTTCAAAATGTTTCTTAACTGTCCAAACATGATTATTTTACATTTTATTTAAAGGACACAACATTTTATGGGGACTCCTCATTAGGGAAAAAGGATCCACATTCCGGACATACAAATGCTGTTTTGGCTCTGACATCATGCCACTAGTTTAATTTAGTGTGTGGTTCCCATAGCTGGTTGTATTATCCCTTTAATGGACATTTTATCGGGAGTTTCCATAACCTGACCTATCTGACACACTTTATTCTGACACCCTTATGGAATTCAGAAACCTTAAGGGAATCAACCTGATTCCGTGAAGGGTTCTGAATTCATAAGTGTGTCAGAAAAAAAAGTGTCAGATGGGTTCAGGTTAAGGAAACTTCCACTTTATTTTAAAATCAAATGTAATTATAGACTATGAAACAGTACATAATTATGTGTAACCAGTTTTAATCTTCTTCTGTTTCTTTTCATGGATCGTCTTCCTGTCGGACTGCTACTGTTCCCTAAAACACAGGTAAAGTATATTTCTTGTAAGAATTACTATCCAAGGGTCCCGGTGGTGTCACTTCATATTCAAAGGAAGTCAAAGGAAATACCCCCAAGTCAAAAATACCCCTTTTCGCATGGTGTTCAAGACCAGGTTTCAAGTTTTAACATTCTTAGCAATTTTTACCCCTGTTTTACATGAAAACTGGCTAACAAAATTACCTTTAAAAACCAACCCTTATTTTTTTGCATTTTCAAAGTACACTTCGACAAAAAATCACCCCTTTTTGAAATTTCAAGGAACACACACAAAAACATGTTTTCTTTTCAAAGATGAACTCTGTTGTCCTTTTTAAAACGGTTTTAATTCCATCTTTAGGCCTAATATATATGAGGAAAACAAATAAAGAAAAGTACCTGAATTAAATAACATGAAAAGTTACATTGGAATTTGTCCCCCAATTTCAAGTTATCTTTCCCAATAAAACTTGTGTGTCAGTGTATGAACAATTCAGGAGTTAAGGTCACCAAAAGACTACCAAAATTCCTGCCCACTTGCATTGCTCACAACAGGTTAGCTCCTTATTATCATGATGTTCTTATACAAGCAAAAATTACATCAGAAGAGAAGTTAAGGCACTTTACAATATAAAACATTCATATCATGGAGGACAGTCGCCAATATTTTGCGGGGCATTTCTTGTACTGAAGACAGAACGTGGCCCTTGCCTTTGTGGTCAGCACCATGATGACATTATGAGTACCCTGCTTGTCATGGTTCCACAGACCGGCTGTGTACAATATGATATCGCTTGATAAAAGAACTCTTGGATCAGCGGTCCTCTACATGGGGGAAGCCCTGTTTACGCTTGGGTGTGAAATGTAAAGAAAGCATCAAGGATGCTGTGGCTTATCCAGAGGTGTTGGCGTTGGGTTGTGCAATGAGGTGAAAAACCCCCCCCAAACCAATAATGACTATTCCATATTCCTATAGGTCCCTTAACTGCATTTTTTTCCACTTTTCAAAAATCACGGAGCGGACCCGTTTTGTTTTAGGGAGAAATTGCCCCTAGATCTAACAGACAAAATAATCTACCACGTTTTGCGGTGATCGTTCAGGTTAGTAGTCTGTTTTTTCAAAAAGGATGTTGGTATATAGGGCCTCTAGCCAGTGAATTGTGAAATTTGTTAATTGTTTAAGGCAAACAAAAAATCACGTTTGTTTCCAGTAGTCGTCCACAAACCTAAAATGTAAAATGCACTTTTATTTTTTAATTAAAAAAAGAAATTGAAAAGGGCTTCCAGAAATTGCTCAAATGCTAAAGGCAAGTCAAGACAGTTGCAAATCATACTTGATGTCCAATTATTAGTTTATAAAAGAAAAATATTGATTTTGGATCACTTGGATATCTTATAAAATTGAAACGTCTATCATCTGTTTTTGTCTACAATGCAAATCTCCCTCAGAAATAAAGAAAAACACAACGAAATATAGTACAAGGCCCAAATTACATGCATGTGGCCTACTACTAACTGGCAAACAAACTTGAATCCCCTGCTGACGTCACTATTCCATCCATCACCCACTCTGGCTCCACTCCACCAACCATCACCTACCCCATTGGATCCTGTACTCATCAATTACCTACTACCACCCCACCATCACTCCACCACACCATGGAATACTGACGAGAACAGCAAGATGGGTTAAAGAATTTGTCCGTGTCAACTACTGATTTCATATAAACGTGTCCACCCGGGGAGCAAAACGCTACAAGACAAATAATATGGGTTAAAAAATTATAATTTTGCACAATTTATTGCTTAAGGTGGTGTATATCCAGAGGATTAAAACATTAAAATTATGACATTGAGGCTTAGGAAGGGCTTGTGTGTGTGGCCCAAGCCAGGGAGATTAGTAACAGAAATTATTACAGTACACATAAACTGCTGTTTTCTCAACTTATTACAACTGAAAATGAATTTTTCTTCCATTTGACACTCTTCCCCATTTTAATTTTCCAGAAATTGTAAAGCAAACTACAATCCTCTGTTGACCGGATATAGGTCAGAATGGTCAGAGTTATTAAACCCTATGGGCGTGTCTGTTTATAAAGCGAAATGCAATTTACATAGACATTTCCACAGAGACATTCCGCCTTCCTGTCAGCCACCACTCACCCCAAATCACCATTTATATTAAGGAAAACTTTCCCCACCTGTCAACCAAGTATGATTCACTGTCACTGTCAAACGGAAGTACTTATAAAATTTTATCTGTACAGGATCTCCTGCAACTTTTTCGTCTTTGTTTTTTTTTTTTTGTTCAGTTTGGCTTTCCTGGTTTCTTAATAAACCTGTACCGGGGGGGGGGGGGGGGGGGGGGGGGGGGGGGGGGGGGGGGGGGGGGTGAGGGGCTGGTGTGACTTGAGGCCCAAAAAATGGGGTCTCCGAAACTAGGAGGGTGGTCAGAAAATTTCAAAAATAGCGGCGATCTCCCCAATTTTCCAGCTACTTTTTGGAGGGGTGTTGAAAGAAATTTTTGGTAGATTATGACTTTGGACGTGAAAAGTAGGGTCTCTGGAAATGTCCTAAAATGGGGTAAACACTGGAACTGAGAAAATATCCTGACACCACATGAGGGACCTTAGACGTGGTAGCATAACATACTTCCTCCCAATGTGAGAACCCCCCTCCCCACCTGTAATTTAAAATTGTTTTGCTGTCATATCACTTTTTGAAAACATTTTTAATTTTCTTAAGTACCACATTTTTTAACCATTAACATTAATTCCAATTCACACACACAACACACACAAACACACCCACACAAATGTAACATACACAATAGTTCATAACATTATGAAATGGCATCAAAGGTAAATAATAATAATTTTTTTTGTTGTCAACAAAGAAAACTCTTTCTAACTTCCTAAATTTAAGAGGTACTACTCCATGTGTGACCAATCAGGTTATTACAACTACCTTATAGCTAGTGTAAAATTACTAAGTACTCCTATTAGCTCATGGTGGTTTTGTATGCATTATAGGTCCGAGAGCAAACTCTTCAGGAATCCATTAATTGAAGGTTCAGGAACAATATTTTGTTGGTAACATAATTCCCACGACCCGAAAATTTTATATGCTGAAATGGTCCATTGTTAGGGTAACTAGGGTAATCACAAACAAAATTCATATTTGCTTTCCGTTCTGAAATGGCAGCCCGTAAAATTTTGTGACCTTGAACAAAATTGGGTTAATTTATATAGGTGACATTTTTAATTGCCTTTATAACCGTGTATTGGCTCCAAAATTCCATCAGTTTTCGCTAGTTATGACGTTTTATTGCACAGACCTACTGACCATTTGG
>JAMKCH010047596.1:0-11817 GCA_023653785.1 Ophioderma brevispina | reverse complement strand
CACGGCAGCGACATTTCTTATATGGTCGGGCCATCGGCGTGATATTTCAACTGAGAAGCCCGGCAGCGACAATTCTTATTGGTCGCGGCCCGGCAGGTTGATATCACTTAGCAGGGCACAGGCAGCGACATTCTTATAGGTCGGGCCCCGGCAGTGATATTAACTTAGCAGGCCACGGCAGCGACATTTCTTATCTGGTGGGCCACGGGTGTATTCCACTTAGAGTCAACCGGCAGCGACATTTCTTATCTGTCCGGGCCACGGCAGTGATATGCACTTAGCAGGCACGGCAGCGGGGCTTTTATCTGGTCGGGCCACCGCAGTGATATTCACTTAGCAGGGCCACGGCAGCGACATTTCGATCTGGTCGGGCCACTGCAGTGAAACTTCATTGCAGGGCCAAGGCAGCGAAACTTTCTATCTGGTCGGGCCACGGCAGTGATATTCACTTAGCAGGCCACGGCAGCGACATTCTTAGCTGCAGGGACCACTGCCGGATATTCACTAGCCGGGCCACGGCAGCGACATTTCTTATACCCCCTAGCAGGCCACGGCAGTTGCATCCTTAGCAGGCCACGGCAGGCACACTCTTATCAGCCCGGGCCACGGCAGGGATATTCACTTAGCGGGCACGGCAGGCACACTTCTATCTAGCAGGCAACGGCAGTTGCATTCACTTAGCAGGGCCACGCAGGCACATTCTTATCGCGGGCCACGGCAGGGGATATTCACTTAGCCGGGACACGGCAGCGAAACTTCATCTAGCCGGGCCACGGAAGCGCCATTTTCCACCACGCCGGGCCACGGCAGCGCCATTTTCACAAGGCCGGGCCACGGCAGCGAGTGCCGGTGTGCGGGTTGCAATAGTTGGGTTCATTTCTTCGCTCACCTTAGGGGCAGATTCTTGGCAACACACATCATAATAGTTTGGACAGTCACGTCCGCCAAATAAAATTCCACATCAACAGCCTGGCGCGCACCTACCCGGGATGTGGCAGCGCAATCAACAAGGCCATTCTCCCTTACCCCTAAACATAACGAGACGACGCACAGATATGTAGGTGCGTGTTCGTGGGCAGTAACAGCGACGACGCACAGCTGGTTGGGCAACAACAAGGATGGCGAGAGAGGTGTGAGAGAAAGGGTTTACGATGCTGGCCTATTCAATAACACGCGCGATTCCGCTCTTGGTTTGATTATTCCAGCTCTGTGTATACCTTAGTTACAGAACCTACTAATAGTTTTGAAGTAGTTTGTGGTATGTGATCGTATCATTGACATATAAAGTGTGGCACATTCACGTACATCCCGACACCCGACCCCGCGCCCATGTAAGCCTATACAACAAGGTTCCCTGGGCCCGTAACTTCTCTTGGCAGCCCGGTACATTGTTGACTATGGGCAGCTTTTTGTTTATTACTGTGGTATTGTAGTATATGATGAATTACTCCAATTTGGTACAAGTTATGATTATCTAACTAACTAAGCATACGCCACAATACAGCCTTTAGGGATAACAATGTTAGCGACTACTTTGCCTCTTTCCAAGTCTAATGAAAGCCCAAAAAGCGCAGTTATCTTTCAAAGGGCTTTTCAAGTTAATTCGGCTGAACGTAAGGGTAATTGCTAAAAAAACAAATTTCGCCAAAATGGAAATCGCAACCGCTCTCACAGAGCAGCAATCGGGGGGGGGGGGGACGTTCATGTGCATGCATACGCAACTTCTGACAAAAATCTCATACCTGTTTTTTTTTTCTTTTTTTCCTCCCGGCAACGAAACTTCAGTAGCCGGGCACGGGCAGCGAACTTAAACTACCGGGCCACGGCAGCGCAACTTCAACTAGCCGGGCCACGGCGCGAAACGGTTTTTACTAAGTAAGGCCACGGCAGCGGGATTTTCAAAGTAGGGCCAAGGCGCCACTTTTCCCAAGTAGGGCAACGGCAGCCATTCTTGCCAAGTAGGGACACGGCAGCCACTTTTCCCCAGTAGGGCCACGGCAGCGCACTTTTCCAAGTAGGGCCACGGCAGGTTAAGTGGTGGGAGCAAGTCGCATCATTCTGGTATGTTATGTACCACAGTATAGTATAAAAAATAGAACACGTGCAGGATTACATCAGTGGCAGGGACAAGCAACTCACAGACGGGCCACGCCGGTGCATGGCCAAGAGGGTTTTGTTGATTTTTTTACAAGTGTACATAACCGGGCCCGGCAGAGCAACCACTCCGTATCATTTCAAGTTGACCAGTGCCGGGCCACGGCAGACCAGCAACCAACCCCGTATCATATCAAGTTGACCAGGGCCAGAAAGCAAGGCCCAACAAGGGTGGGCCGGCGGGAGCCGCCCCGGCACAACTCCCACCACGCACTCGACATGTGGAACAAAGTAAAAGCACGCCTCCGACGGCAGGCCACGGCGGCCGGGCATGCCCAATTAAGCGTCGGAGGCGGACGGTCAGGTACTCGCCCGTCTTGTTGCGGGCAAGTTACACCGGAGCGTGCTTGTGCGTCAGCGGCCATGCCCTGCTGCGGCCCGGGCAACGAGCACGGCCGCTGCCGGAATTCGCCCGTCTGTTGCGGGCAAATCCCTCGGATCTGTAAGGTTTAGTTTCAGCAGATCGCAGCGAGAGATTATCTCACTGGGCCACGACACATCGATCCATACCCAAGTCGTCGGCAAGTGATTGGCTTCTCTCCAAGGCGGACTTGATGCGAGTGGGAACATGCGGACAGGTCGGGGCTACCGCCGCTGCGTCCCGGGTTCGCGAACCGGGCCTTCAACCTCAAAAGGGGGTGCGCGTAGCGCCCGGGCCTACCTCGCTAGCGGAACGCCGGGGTGTCGACGCGTACCAGCCGGGATTGGAGGTTGAAGGCAATCTTAGGCTTTCAGCCGTAATCACTCATATGGTAGCTTCGCACCACTGTCCTTTCGAACAACAAGCACGTGCTACCAAACGTCTGCACTGCGCAGGTCCTCTCGTATGAGCAGAATTGCCGTAACGACGACCTGTAATCAGTAGGGTAAAACTAACTGGCTCACGACGGTTCTAAACAAGCTCACGTTCCCTATTAGTGGGTGAACATCCAACGCGGTGAATTATGCTTCACAATGATAGGAAGAGCCGACAGACGGATCAAAAAGCAACGTCGTATGAACGCTTGGCTGCCACACGCCAGTTATCCCTGTGGTACCTTTTCTGACACCTCTTGCTTCAAATCCGAAAGTCAAAAGGAAGACGTTCGGCCCCGCTGTCACGGTCGGTCTTCTACGAAAATCAAAATCAAGCCAGGATTTGCCTTATGCTCTACGCGAGGTTTCCGTCCTCGCTGAGCTGGCCCTTAAGACACCTGCGTTACCATTGACAGATGTACCGCCCCAGTCAAACTCCCCGCCTGACGCTGTCGTTGGAACGGGTTCCGCCACCCAAACCCGGAGGCCGGGTGCTAGAGCCAGGCCTGAGGACCCACGCGGGGCCGGTTCCCTCTCACCGATAAGTTTAAAGAGAAAGCGATTGAGATTAGTGGTATTTCACAGCGGCCAGAGGCCTCCCACTATTCTACACCCCTCATGTCTCTTCAACAAGACCAGACAGAGGTCAAGCTCAACAGGTCTTCTTTCCCCGCGGATTCTGCCAAGCCCGTTCCCTTGGCTGTGGTTCGCTAGATAGTAGATAGTGACAGTGGGAATCTCGTTAATCCATTCATGCGCGTCACTAATTAGATGACGAGGCATTTGGCTCTTAGAGAGATCATAGTTACTCCCGCCGGTACCCGCGCTTCATGATCCCTTTCTTCACTTTGACATTCAGAGCACTGGGCAGAAATCAAAATTGCGTCAACGCCCGGGGCCGGGTTGCGGACATCGCAATGCTCTGGTTTAATTAGGACAGTCGGATTCCCTGGTCCGTTACAGTTCTGAGGCCGGCTTTGCGCCGGCCGAGGCGACAAACGCGGGCTGCCGCGCAGCAAGCCAGGACGGTTCCACGAGCCGGCCCATGCAAAGTCCGGGTTCGCCAGTCTCAGCAAGGCCGAAGACAACCTCGACCGGCTCGCACAGTCACGCTGAGTGTCCGTGCCTGCTTCCAGCCCCGGCCCGACCGACCCAGGCCTCGAGCCATCTTTTCCCGAAGTTACGATCCGGCTTGCCGACCTCCCTTACCTACATTGTTCTATGGACCAGATGGCTGTTTCACCTTGGAGCCGCTGCGGTTGATGGGTACGGACCACTGAGGCGAGAGTCCACGCTCGTCCCCGGATTTTCAAGGACCGACCAGTGCAACACGGACAGCCGCTCCAGACGAGGGCGCTCTACGGGCCGCGGTCCCTATTCCTCCGATCCAGTCTGTTTCAGGGAAACCCCCCTTAACAAAGAAAAGACAACTCTCCCCGGGGCGACGGCAAGCGTCTCCGGGCTCCATAGCTTTGAGCTCTGACCACCAAAATGATGGAGGGCTCCGCCTTCAGGTTCGGGAATGTTGACCCGATTCCCTTTCGGCCAAGGGGCGCAAACCCATGCGAAGCGGTATGCGGCGCGCGCCGCTCAGAGCGGAACTTCCTAGGCCTTAGGATCGGGAATCTGACCCATGTGCAACGGCTGTTCACATGGAACCCTTCTCCAGGACTAGGCCCTCAAGGCTCTCACTTGAGTATTTGCTACTACCACCAAGGTCTGCGCCGTGCGGCTCCGGCGCGGCCTCTCGGCCGTCGCTTCGTTGCTCACCACTGCGTCCCTCCTACTCGTCGGGGGTTACGGCACTTGCCGCCGACGGCCCGGTATGAGCGTCACGCTCAGCGACATACCATTTCAGGCTAGTTGATTCGGCCGGTGAGTTGTTACACACTCCTTAGCGGATTCCGACTTCCATGGCAACCCGTTCCCTGCTGTCTTATATTCAAACCAAACACCTTTTCTGGGGTATGATGAGCGACGGGAGCGAGGGAAGTGAGGCGCTCTACAGGGCGGACGGTTCATCCGCAGCCGCCAGTCTGCTTACCAAGAGGGGACCACTGGGCTGCCGCAATTCAATCGGTTTGTCCGGCTCCAAGTCAGCGAGTCGGACTTCATACCAAATTAAAGTTTGAGGAATAGGTTGAGGTCGTTTCGGCCCCAATACCTCTAATCATTCGCTTACCAGATAAAACTTGTTTTCAATGAGCACCAGCTATCCTGAGGGAAAAACTTCGGAGGGAACCAGCTACTAGATGGTTCGATTAGTTCTTTCGCCCTATACCAAGTCGGGCGATTAGATTTCACGTCAGAATCGCTGCGGACCTCAACAGAGTCCTCTGGTCATCCTGCTCGGGCAAGTTCACCATCTTAGGGTCTAGAGTACCGCCTTCCTCCGCCTCACCGAGCAAAGGGACGAGACGGGGCGGTGGTGCGCCCTTCGCCCAAAAGGACGAGATCCACCTCGGACGGCTACACGTCTTTACTTTCAATGCGCCCTAGGGGGCTTCGTATACGGCCCTTCGAC
Organism: Ophioderma brevispina; assembly: GCA_023653785.1. Lineage (NCBI taxonomy): Eukaryota > Metazoa > Echinodermata > Ophiuroidea > Amphilepidida > Ophiodermatidae > Ophioderma > Ophioderma brevispina. The sequence goes on along the minus strand of JAMKCH010047596.1, from coordinate 6,344 downwards.
TTGCGGGCCCGTTAGACTTCTTGGTCCGTGTTTCAAGACGGGTCGAAAAGGCGGCCCGGCCAAAGTTGGCAGACCCCGTGCACCTGAGAGGCGGATCCAGCCCTTCTCGACCGCACGAGCGAGCGGGCACTGAGGACAGTCCCCTGTACGCCGCCCGAGCGGGAGTCTGGCGGCTCCAGCCCTAGCCCGAAGGCCGAGCAGGCGCGGAACGTGGTCATCTTTCCTCGACTTCGACCGAGGCGGGAGGCGAACTTACGTTCTCTTCCAACCCGAGGAGCAGGATGAGGTACCTGCCTTCGCCGAGTCCAATCGGGCCCCCCGGATCAACGCGTCGGTCGCCAACCCCAGAGGCGCTGGAGAAATGCGCGCGACGGGCTACAGCATTAACCACCCCGTCAGGGTTCCCGAGGGGAATCCGCTGACGGAACGGCGCGCCGAAGCCGCCACTTGCGCTGAATATCCCGGCCCCAGAACAGTATGCGGCCCTTTTACGTTTTACTCTCGGCAGCTTCACGTCATATTGAACTCTCTCTTCAAAGTTCTTTTTCAATTTCCCGCATGGTACTTGTCATTTATCGGTCTAGTGCCTAGTATTAGCTTGGATGGAGTTACCCCCGTCTTTGGGCTGCATTCCAAAACAACCAGACTCTTGAAAGCCTAGGCCACCGGCGGACGGGCGCCTGCGGGGGCTTAACCACACTCTAGGGATGAGAGCCTCCTTCACAAGGGACGTAGGATCCTCGTCCACGGTCAGCCACGGCTTCCTTACGCCACATTTCCCGCACGCAACTGGGACGCGGGATTCGGCGATGGGCTCTTCACGCTTCACTCGCCGCTAATGAGGGAATCCTGGTAGTTTCTTTTCCTTACGCTTAGTAATATGCTAAATCAGGAGGGGATCTCGCTCGATCTGAGGTCGCGTCATAAAGACATGGAGAATGTGAGGTGTCGGTTCCTCGAGAAGCGAACAGGCCGCGCCGGCACATGCCAGGAGCGCTTTTCAAGCCTGGAGCGCCTCGGAACCTTTGGGCGGCACCGTACCTTCACCACCGCAGCGCTTGCCGGCGGTCTGATGGATTTACCGGTCAGAACAGCTTGCGGATTTCCCGCTTGACGGTTTCCGCCTGCAACGGACCGGCCGGCGCGCCTCTCGGCACGGACACCCCAGCCAGACAGGTTTGGAGGAGGGGCCCTTTCTATGGACTCCTTTAAAGTCGCATCTAGTGTACTCGCTCCGCGCACGCTTGCACAGGGCGCAGAGTACGGATGCCGGTTGCCTTCGTAGCCCGCGTATGCGTGTCACCGCATACGCGATTTCTAGTATTGTTAACGACCCTCAGACGAACGAGGTCGGGCACGGGTGGGCACGGGACCGCCACGTGCGTTCAAAATGCCAATGATCAATGTGTTCTGCACTTCACATTGCTTCTCGCAGCTGGATGGTTCTTCACTTCCCCCCCCCCCGGCGCACGAGCCGAGCGATCCACCACCGAGAATTGTCTTAGTGTTTTTCCAGAGGCTTTGGTTTTTATTCAAAACATGTACATGGTAAAAGAATAAGGTCAGGGCGGTTCGACACCAGGAACGAAGCGGCCGGCCCCGAGGCATCTTTTAGCCCAAACAGCCGACGACGCTCACCGGGGAGATTGCCTTTAAAAACTTGGCCAGGTTGTTACGCCGAGTCCCCCAGGCTGCCGGTCTCTGTAGAGTTCGTTCAGTGGGCCGGGGCGGGTTACCCTGCCAGTCAAGATTTGGTTCGCACTTCGAGGCGCCTACTCGCCCCGACCAGATTCGATCGGGAGGGACGATAGCCTCCCACTTTCCCCGGCACACGCCAGGAAGCTACTAAGCGGGGTAAGTTTTCCGAGCCTCCCCATCAGCTGGGAAAGGAAAAGGGGGATTTCGACTCGCTCTCAGGCGGAATAGCCCGCACATTTCATGACGGGCCCGCTCGCGGTGGGAGAAGGGTTTGCAGTGCCAGTCAGTCCCCGAAGGGAGTATGTGACCCTCCACCGAGGTGTTTTGGTTTGCACCGGCCCATGGACCATTTTTGCAAAGTGTGACCCTTTGATGACAACATTTGCCGGGGCGGCTTTTGCCTTGGTCATATGCACGTTACTGTTAAAGATCCGTCGGCAGATTCACCTACGGAAACCTTGCTACGACTTTTACTTCCTCTAAATGTCAAGTTGATCGTCTATCGCCAAGGATCGAGCCGGCGAAACCGGCCCGACCCGCCGATCCAAGGATCTCAATAAACCATTCCAATCGTAGATAGCGACGGGCGGTGTGTACCAAAGGGGCAGGGACGTAATCAACGCGAGCTGATGAATCAGCGTTAACTGTATTCCTAGTTCAGGGAATAAATACAATCCCATCCCAATCACGAAAGAGGTTCAACGGATTACCAAGACCTTCCGGCCAAGGGCAGCACACGCTGATTCATTCAGTGTAGCGCGCGTGCGGCCCCGAACATCTAAGGGCATCACAGGACTGTATTGCTCAATCTCGCGTGGCTATACGCCACTAGTCCCTCTAAGAAGTTGTCGCCAATCGGCGTGGCGCGAACATTAGAAGCAAGAGTATCGTTCGTTATCGGAATTAACCAGACCAATCGCTCACCAACTAAGAACGCATGCACCACCCACAGAATCAGAAGGAGCTCTCAATCTGTCATTCCTTAATGTGTCCGGGCCGGTGAGTTTTTCCGTGTTTGAGTCCAAATTAAGCCAGCATGGGGGCTCCACTCCTGGTGGGGCCCTTCCGTCAATTCCTTTAAGTTTCGCTTTTCAACCATACTTCCCCCGGCCAAAAACTTGGTTCCGGAAGATGCTAGCAGTGCATTGGAGTAACGCCGCGAATCGCCGGTCGGAATAGTTTATGTTAGAAAACTAGGGCGGTTATCTGATCCCTTCGAACCTTCTTAACTTTCGTTCTTGATTAATGAAGAATTCTGGCAAATCTTCGCTGTCGGTCGTCTTGCGGCGATCCAGAATTTCACCTATCCACGCAATTAACGAATGCCCGTCAGTCCCTCTCAATCATTACCTCGGACTCCGAAAACCAACGCAATAGAACCGAGGTCCTATCCAATTATGCCATGCTCCTGCTGTCAGGCTGTGCGCCTGCTTTGAACACTCCAATTTTTCAAAGTAAACGTTCCGGTCGCACCCGGCACTCAGTTAAGAGAACCGGGCGCAACCGCGATGGAGGCTAGGTCAAACAGTGCACCCCTTGCGAGGGACCGTTAGCCTAAGCCCTAGATCCACCTACGAGCTTTTTAACTGCAGCAGCATTAATATACGCTACTGGAGCTGATTACCGCGGATGCTGGCACCAGACTTGCCCTCCAGTAGATCCTCGTTAAAGGATTTTTAAAGTGTACTCATTCCATTTACAGGGCCTCGAAAGAGTCTGTTATGTATTTTTCGGTCACTACCGCCCCGTGTCGAGAGTGGGTACTTTGCGCGCCTGCTGCCTTCCTTGGATGTGGTAGCTATTTCTCAGGCTCCCTCTCCGGAATCGAACCCTGATTCTCCGTACCCGTTACGACCATGGTAGCCGCGACAAACTTACCATCGACCTTGATAAGGCAGACGTTTGAAGGATCTGTCGCCGTTACGATGACCGTGCGATCTGCTAAGTTATCCAGAGTTCACCAACGAAGCCGGACAAGCCGAGATGGTCTTGTTCCTAATAAAAGCACGCCTTCCGTAAGGTCGGCGCTGGTGGCATGTATTAGCTCTAGAATTACCACAGTTATCCATTGTAGGGCAACTCGTTCCAAGGAACCACGACTGATTTAATGAGCCATCCGCAGTTTCGCTTGACAAGCTTGTACTTACACATGCATGCGCTTAATCTTTGATACAAGCATATGACTACTGCGGATCAACCGACCCGGTAGATAGATCCGAAGATCTCGGCGGCGCTTACCCGAGGGCCGACCGCCTCAAGTGTTTCTTTCTAGTTTGCCAAAGTGACCATAGGTATAACAGGGGCCCTGGTGTTAACGCTACTAGGAGAGTGGGGCCAGGGACCTCTCGACCCCCTCAAAGCAGTCCGAACCCGCGGGGTCATTTTCGAGGTATCCCCGCTCTTTCTCGCACCAAGCACATCAAAGTGCGCCCACGCTGAGGTAATCTCGGCGAGGGCGCTTTTCAGGAGACTCGCTCCTCTATGTGGGATCGGGCCTGGCTGTCGCATGACGTTTTATGCCGGTGGCTGGCCGGTCTGAGGAGCAGGAGGTTCGGCGTGCTTTTTTGCCCTTTAAAACAGCGGTCGCCAAAAATCGCTCTCTACCCGTCAATTACCGTGCCAACATTGGTGTCTTGCTGGTCGCTAGGTCTCGGCGGCCTCACCCCCAAACCGCACTACCGCGCTCAGAGCGGACGCTTCAAATGCCACTGTATACTATAGGCAGATTAAAATATATATGTATTTAATCTTGTAGAGTATTCGGTTATATATGATGCCATTCGAGGCCGAGGGGTCTAGCTTCAGAGAGACCACCCCTCTTCTCTATATAACGTTCTGGGTCCCGAACCAGGCCCCAGCGGCTACAGGCCGGCTTTTTTGACCTCTGAGCATGCTACATTTTTGTACAAAAACCCCATGTAAAGCTACCGAAAGCTTCCCTAGATCAAAATCCAGATTTCGCATACGGAACCCGTCCATTTTTAGCTCTCTCCAGGCGGAGAGCCGCTCTCGGTTTAAAATCCACTAATTAGTGGGAAAAAGGGCCCGTCTGCCGCCTACAAAAATGTTGGCCCAAAAATTTCACACCCCTCAAACCCAAAACCACCCCCGGGACGGTCCAGGGCAAAACCAGGACCCGATGGGCCCGTGCTGGGGGAGACCTACTCCCCTATAGTATACGTTTCTGGTTCCCGGCAGTTGGGCGCCCAAATGGCACCTTCGTTTCTACCCGCGTATAAATGAACCACATTACCACCGGTGGGGGTCTGCGATCAGAAACAGGAAGGCGGGGCACTTTCTTATGGCAGCGATGGCCCTCAAACGCCATCTCCTAGGTAGCATTTGCGGAGAACCGACACATGGCAAACAATTAGTCGGCAAGATACGGCAATTCCCTGCCGAAGTAGTTGGAGACATACGTTACCTAGGCCGGGGCCACGCCAGGGACATTCACTTAGCAGGGCCACGGCAGCGACATTTCTTATCTGGTCGAGCCACGCGGGATATATCACTTAGCAGGGCCAGGCAGCGACTTTCGTATCTGGTGGGGCCACGGCAGTGCTATTCACTTAGCAGGTCCACGGCAGCGACATTCTATCTGGTCGGCCACGGCAGTGATATTCACTTAGCAGGGCCACGGCAGCGACATTTCTTAATCTGGTCGGGCCACGGCAGGATATTCACTTAGCAGGGCCACGGCAAAAAGGCCCGAAATTTCTTATTGGTCGGGCCACGGCAGTGATATTCCCTTAGCAGGTCCACGGCAGCGACATTTTTTCTGGTAGTGGCCACGGCAGTGAGTGATATTCACTTAGCTGGGCCACGGCAGCCACATTTCTTATCTGGTCGGGGCACGGGCCAGTGATATTCACTTAGCAGGGCCACGGCAGCGACATTCTTATCTGGTCGGGCCATCGGCATGATATACTTAGCAGGGCCACGGCAGCGACAATTCTTATCTGGTCGGGCCCCGGCAGTGCTTATTCACTCGCATGGCCACGGCAGCGACATTTTATATTGGCCGGGCCACGGCAGGGATATTCACTTAGCCGGGCCACGGCAGCGACATTTTTTCTTTCTAGGCCGTGGCCCGGCAGTTGCATTCACTTAGCAGGGCCACGGCAGGCACACTCTATCTAGCCGGGCCACGGCAGGGATATTCACTTAGCCGGGCCACGGCAGGCACACTTCTTATCTAGCCGGGCCACGGCAGTTGAATTCACTTAGCAGGGCCACGGCAGGCACACTTCTTATCTAGCCGGGCCATGGCAGGGATATATTCACTAGCCGGGCCACGGCAGGCACACACTTTCTTATCTAGCCGGGCCACGGACGGAGGCGCCATTTTCCACCAAGCCAGGCCACGGCAGCGCCATTTTCCACCAAGCCGGGCCACGGCAGCGAGTGCCGGTGGCGGGTTTGGCATAGTTGGGTCCATTCTTTCGCTCCCTAGGGGGGCAGATTCTTGGCAAACAACACATTCATTGCATAATTAGGGCAGTCCGTCGCCAAATCAAAAAAATCCACATCAACATCCTGGCGCGCACCTACCCGGGATGTGTGTGGCAGCGCAATCAACAGGCCATCTCCCCCTTACCCCTAACATAACGCGCGACGCACAGATATGTAGGTGCGTTTGTTCTTGG
>JAMKCH010047595.1:0-17655 GCA_023653785.1 Ophioderma brevispina | reverse complement strand
CCGACGTTAAGAGACTTCCATAAATTAATTACGAATGTAATTAATTTAATGTTCTTTTATGTTTCCCCCTTTTTACATACACGACTCACCTGCGCAAGCAAAATTCAAGCAACAGGCTCCCAGTATTACTGCAGTCAACAAGTACGCCATCTTCTGTGTGATTTCAGCACGTCTGCAATATTCCAATTCGCAATAGGACTGGAGGTCGTGCTTTTCTTTCGTAAATCCTTTCACCAACATGTATACATCTCAACAAAAGATACCAATACTTCTTTTTTTGCAAAGGACGCGTTAAACGGACCGCGTGTATTCAAAAGTAAACTACCTTCCACTGAATGATATTATTTATACTTACTTTCAAGCGATACAAATGCGCCAACGAGGAATCCTGTGTCAGATGATATACAGCCTGTCTCAAAAAAAATGGTACAATCAAAAACCGATTTTTTTTCAATATTATATCTCAAGTCGTTTTGTACATCACATTAAAGAGAACAGACCAGGCTTTCCAGGATTTTTTGTTTCATCTCATTTGCTTGTTTCAATCGAGAGATAACTCCAGTTTACTGCGGAACATAAAAATCGAGTTTGTGCCACTTTCTGGTTGAGTAAAAACGGTGAACGAATTTGTTAAACATAAGTTATTCACACGTGAACAGATATGAAATTCTTTAAAAAGGGATTAACTTCATAAAGAAACTCTAAAAGATACGAAAAAAGTTACGTAATGGTGGAAGTTATGATCAGTAAGTTCTGGCTTTAAGATAAAATGAATAACATTTGATACTGTTGTTTGTTAGAAGAGAACCATGAGCGTACAGCCGGCTTACAGCAACCTGGATGAGAGTTTTTATGGTCTTGAAGTATCATGAAACGCAAATTCCTACCAACACTTTGATACTTTGCTTCCAATTCAATTTTTTATTGACTTCAACAATTAGTAAATGCACAAAGATAGTGCAATATTTTTAAACCATTTCTTTGGATTTGTAGTGTTTATTTTGGTTGCAATTACACTCCTTCTGGCATGATTTTAACAGATACCAATTTTGTAATAAATTCAAAGTTCCATTTCATTGACGTGCAATTAATATTTGTATTGTTTATTGTTTATGAAAAGAAGATATTTATCATTGAACTGATTATGTTGACTATTAAAACTTGTGTTTATAAAACTAGACTTCTTTTGTTTACTTTAATCTGTGTTTTGTTTCTTTTGTCAAGTTGCAATCTTTTGTGAGCTTCAAGACAGTATGGCATAGCGAAGCAACTCTGCCCATGCATAAAAGTGGCACAAAATCGATTTTGGTATATAGCACTAAATTGATTATATCTCTGGATTGACAAAAGCAAATAAGGTGAAACAAACACCATTGGAAAGCCTGGTATTTGTTCTTTAATATTATGTCAAGTAAGAATGACTTATTTTGAAATTTCATATTTAACCAATTTTTTTTCTGATTGTACCACTTTTTTTGAGACAGGCTGTAGAACCTACAGTACGTGTACAACTCGACAGTTCGCGCAGTAACTCCAAACACTGCTTCGGCACTTAATTATCCGAGACGAAGCTATTTATTAGAGCGGTTTCTTGAGATGGTGGTGGTACCTATATACATGCTATATGAATATATTTTGCCTCAAATAAGTGCAATATTTAAGAGAAATCGCCGAAAGTGCATGTTAAATTTGTACAGATTTTCAGAACCAAATTCACGTGCAGTGCTATACGATCCGGAGCATCTTGGTGTCAAATGATTTGAATTTATCTCAGCTGTATTGAGACTAAAATGTATATCACCCTATTGCTTTCAACAACATTTTGGTTCAATTTATAGCAAACTTTATACAATATATAGAACAATGTATACATGTTGTTATAGCCTCCATTTTGTGGTTAAAAATATTATTTTATTTCTCAATTGTATTTGAAGACAAAGATTTTCACGACGAGAAAAGTACTTTGTTTATTGTGGGAAAATAGAAAATGGAATTCCCATAGTCTATTTTGGATCCTGCACCTGTTGTTACAACAGATAGAGATGGCAAGAGGTGAATGGAATTCCCCAGGATGTAAATTAGAAAATTGAGTCCACTTGTTTTTGCGTTGAGATCAAAACAGATTGCAAAATAGGGAGTTTCCCATGATGATTAGGTAAGATGATGCAAAAGCAGATGTGAATTTATGTGAAATCTAATTGGACTAGTGCAAGCTTATGTTTACGCAGGGATGTGGTAACATCTATTTAAGAATTGGAAAATACTAGTCGTGAAATTCCTTATAGGAAGGAGAGATGGAGAATAAACAACTGTCCAGCCAGTAACCGGAAGCTATACCGATAGTTATAGCTAGTCTTGATCTGCCATAATTGTGATTTGTGAATTACATACGGCGCCAGGATTTATTATTGGATGCACAGGAGCTTAAGGGATTCTAGAGGATTTAGATTGTTGTCCGAAATGTGGCATTAGCGCCGCAGGGAGGATGGTGGAGAATACCTGGCGTGTATTCAGGTCCGTACGCGGGGGGGGGGGGGGGGGGTCGAGCGGGTGCGGTCGCACAAGAATGCCCACTTTTGGTGATGGGATGTCAAAAAGTCAAATAAGGACAATTTTCGGGGGGCTAGGTTCGCTTTTACCAAAAAAAGTCACTTATTCCAAAAAAGTTCCACTTTTTCAATGTCCCGCACCCCCATAAAAATAAATTTAATCGCGTGAATATTAGTGTCGTCGAGGGAAAACCCCCGTCGTTCTTTGAACTGCTGGACAAATACTTCAAGACTGAGAAGATTCCATGGAGTTTGTTACCGTGGAAGTATATTGCCTACGGTCATTTTGGAGTCTTCGTGTGAGGAATACATCGTTTCATTTTAAACTTGGACCCTAGTGACTCTAATCAGTACATATCTATCAGTGGGTGTAAGTTATTAGATTTTCTTTGGACATACCAAATTCTTGAACCAATCTGATTAAAATAATTAAAACGGGGTCTTATATAAAATTTAGTTTCATTTGTGCAGGGGCTCATTTGTTTTGGTTTAAAGGGTATTTCTGACCTTTGACGTCACGAGACGTCATAACAGAAAAGTTCCCGGACGAGCCCCACGCTAGGCCCATAACGCCACAAACAAACATTTCCTGGGGTTCAAATTTCACTGGGGTAATGAGGAAAACTGATACCATAGTCTCAGATTTGATGGGGGACGAGGTTGTAGATCGGGTCACCCACCTTTAAAGGTCCCAGGAAATGAGATGATAAACCTTAAATCTTTACCGGGACATTCCATTCCAATAAACAGGGCCAGACAAAAGAATACACTACCAGTGACATCATTAGTGAAACTATTGATTTTCAGTCAGTGTCATGAATAGATTCACACCAGTCACCTGGAATTTTCTATTACTCTCTGAAAAATCAAAAGTTTCACTAATGATGTCATCACCAACCCAAATATTGAATGCTTTCTAGTCCCTCCTTGTAGACTTGATACAAACCACATCAATTCTATTTGCATTTCCTGGGACCTTTAAATATTGTTAAGAATGATTAAACACGTATCTACTTCTAACTTCAGGATATACGGTATATTTTCATTGCAATGAATCCTATTGGCGATCTTGAAAGCAAAATAATAGTTGTTATCATGATTGTTTTATCAGTAACATTGGAACAAACCATGATATTACCGAATACCACTTTTTATTAGTAAAGATTGCTTTTATTTAAAACACGCATTTTCCATAATAGCAATACAAAAATTTCTAAGTAATCTAATCTGTTTACATCATTTATGTAAATGTTTGATAAGAAATTATATACCCTTTAATAATACTGTCATCCTTCCACTTTTTAGAAAAAAAGTGTTACTAAAAAGTGGGGAAACCCCTTTATGAGTTTTGAGTCGAGTGGAGTCGACAAAGACAGATGTTCAATTACGAATTTATGAATATACTAAAGATATCCCGATTCTCGGGGTGGTGATTCAAAAGATGATTTGATGTTATTATTCATATCAACTTCCAGTGATACAAAACTTGTTCGCCGTTCCACGTGTGGAGCTACAACTCCGGAATAAGCTTTCAGTTTTCAAAGACACTAACGTTTGCTACGTGCATGTAGTTATTACCATACCACTGCAAGTAGGTGACAGTGTTCACCGTGTAGTTATATTTCTCTTTTCCACAGTCAAAGTCTGGTACTTTTATTAACATTCAGGCTTCTCTCAATGACAAGCCAGTTGGATTGGATATAACGGTGCTGCGTGCAAAAAGAGGGATTTATGGAGAACCCCTAGTTATGCAAATGCAAAATTAAGATAGGGTATATATTGCGGCCACTATTGAAAACCTGTTTTTAAGAGAAAATGTCGTGTATAGCTTTAGGCAAGACAATGTAAATCGTTCGTTGACGCCGAATACGGGTAGGCTTGCTAAACAAGACTATAGGTTTGCCAACTAGCCACAAAGTCTTTGGTAATGGTAATTTATACTCTACGGAATAAAGTACATCGACCGGGTGCAGAACAGAGTGATGGAGGGTATTATCTTAGTCAATACTATTATTTAAAGTAATATAAGTAATAGAATCGATTATAGCATTATAGTAAGAGAATAGAAATGACGAACACGTAAAATGTAGTCTGAATAACCTAGGCAACAACACTGTACAGAGTCCGGGGTATATTTCAGTACGGTGCCATGCAAGACGTTCTGGAAATACTTTTTTATAATACTTAGGTAATTTAGCATGATCATGAAATGGCTTGTGGTTCTTAAACTTCTTAACAACTTTAAGGCCCAGTTTAGTCAGCCGTAGTGTATAGCTATTCCTACATGTGTCTGTTTTTGCCTCTAGGTTTACATTTAATACCATAATCCTAGGTTAAATGTTGCATAACACTCTTCCGTTTAAACTGCAGTCAACTGATCTATAAATCCTTATTATTTGCAGTGGCTTTTCAAAGGACTTGGATTATGTGGTATTATCTGCCAGCCTAGATCCCAAAAGACTAAACGAGAGATGTGACCCACTTGGTCATAAGGGTGTTAAAGTCGCCCACTAACCGCCTGTATATTTAAAGTGTCCAAATCGAGTCTTGAATATTCGGATTTTCGCATGTTAATTACTCGCTTGTTCATTACACGAGATAAGAGTTTACAGTGAAATAGTTTTCGTAACTTTAATAAAACTATAAAAATAAAAGCTACTGCACTTTATTTATAGTTATTTTAGTTATTTTAATAACATAAGCAGTACTTTGACTTTAAGTAATATGCAGTACTTTGACTTAGAAGGTCAATGCTTCAAATAGCTTGGTCTATCTGAGGTTAGGTTCGTTTTACCCTCGACGAGCTAAAATAATGGCCAGTCCGATGATGAAAACGATGGAAAACAAGACGAAGCAGCAAATATCCAGATACCGAAGACATTGCAAATTACGCTGAAAAGAAAAATAAATAACAATCGGTTGTTATATAGCGCCTTATCACCGTTAACAGTGTCAAAGTGTCGTTGTCTAATTTTATTATTATTTATACACTGCCATCAGGAAATCGTCACAATCATTGTACGATGAAACAAAAATAGAGAATGAGATGACTAAATGATATTGCATTCCTGCTACAACTAATGGCTGTATGTTAGAAGATATTGGAAGTTAAAACTCGAAAATCTCGAGGGTTATAAAGGGTTAGGAATTATAACACATAAGTCAGTGGCTTTAGAGATGGCGTCCCAAATGTTTGCAGGCAGCGTCGGAATTAAGGAAAATAAAGTGGTTGTCCCACGGACAACCAGGTTGCATTTTTTGGTTGTCCGGCAAAACTGTTGGTTGTCCGTATTTTGAAACAACTTTCTGTATAATATACATGAAGCTCATGCTGTTTAGGTCTGTTAATTGAAATGACTAATAACCAAATGAAAGCATTTTTGAGTTAGAAATGCTTTCATTTGAAACAATATATCGGCTGTGTCAGGTTGCGGCGTATTCAAAGTGACTTTTGCCTCTAGATTTTATGGTTGTCCGCCGGGCAACTGTAGAATCATTTTTGGTTGTCCGGCACTCGATTTGGTTGTCCCGGGCGAACGGACAACCGCTATTTCGAACACTGTTTGCAGGTCATTTGGGAAGCCATCTAAAACACCAACAGAGACTAGACTTGTTTTTAAATACATTTCTCAGGCCGATTCTGAATATGCACTGGAAAATAATTTTGAAACAAAATTGGACAAAATTGATTTTGAGCGAATTGCCGTTTTGAAAGGATTAAGTATGAATTTTATGCGAGACAACTTAATAGTCAACCTAACGCTTAACGTCAGCCTTGTGCTTAAAGGGATTAGCAGCGATTTGCTAATCCGAAACATCGAAAAAATCATCAAAATTCATATTTTTGTATTTTTGTTACTGGCATGGATATGCAAACATAACCTGCAAGTGGTTGGCTTGAAATCCGTGTATTAAAGACAAGGCAGTACTTTTTATCTGAATCTTTAATTTCTATACGTGCGTATCAAAATTACGACTTGAGATCAAAAAAGCCTTTCTCGGTGAATATCTCAGATTTTAAGCGTGATATTGTGCACCATGATCAATACAGTTTGACCTCAAACACAAACATTATTGATCTTTGTTTATTCGGTGCTAGTGTAAACCACAATCAGCTGTTTATTGTAGATTTTGAGATGTCATCACTGTATGTCTATTTGCGGGAGACGGTATGACAAATTTCCTCAAATACTTCATTTTTTCACTATTTGGTGGTTTGTTTCTACATTAAAACAGTTATATGTAATTGTACACACTTATCCCTGATTTATAAGTTAAAACAAATGTATTTCCACATTTTTCGATTCTCTCGCAATATCGCTGCTAATCCCTTTAAAGAGACACGAGTGATTTCCTATGGATATAAATTTCTAGAAATTTGCACTTAAGTTGTAAAACAGCTTCCGAGAACGTGGCAAAGAAGTAGAAAAGAAAATTATAAAAAATATAAACTGTACATTTCTGTTAGCTATTTTGATTTTATTTGTTAGACCAGTTCCTAAGCTAAATTTTCGTTTTTATTCCATCCAATTTGATGGACCCTAACCGGAGATATTGTCAATTGAATACAAAGGATAAAATACCACTTGGGCCAGTTTCACTTGAAGGCTCAAGAAACTAAAGGTATACGGCATGTAGCATCATTATAGGATTAAACCGTTTTCAAACAAAAGAATATTGTACAGATCAGAGTGAATGTATTATCATGCATTGAACTAATCAATATATAAAGCACCAGAAATTATGCTGTAGGGGAATGGGGACTCACTCTCAGGGGACGATAATCATGAAATTCATGTAAATTTTGGGAATTTGACTGCTGAAACTAACGGAACAGCCACAAGTCTCTGTTGAGGGGACACATGTTCGGACAACGCTCTAATATGGAGGGCTAATTTACCCTTCTATTCCCCACTACCTCCAAAATGTCAGGGAGATACATAATGAAGATACCAGTGTCGAACAAAGAACAATAATGGGAAGGATGTTTGGTGTTCAAAGGCCTCGGTTTACTTTCAACGAGGGTGTTTTTATGGTTCTACTTTCTGCCGAAACCTGGAGTAAGGTTGAGACAACAAGGCTGTGTTGAATTTAATTTCTCAATGCTACATGTATTCTTTTGGCAATGATATTGTGACATTATAAAGTTATAATTTATGTTATATCACACGAAGCAGTACTTTAAACCTATTTTTTTATTTTTCAATAAAGGATGTCTTGAAGAAGTTGATTTTCAATGGAAACTGTGTTGATATCAGTATTTTCCAAACTGGACCAACAGGTTTTTCAAGTGTCTCAGATAACTGGCCATAACTCCTGAACCATACCCCAAATTACACCAACTAAAAATCTCATGAAAGCTGGAACATTCCTAAAATGTTGGGGGAAAAATTAATCTTTGGTTGTCTGACACTCAATTTGGTTGTCCAGGGCGAATGGACACCCGCTATTTCGAACACTGTTTGCAGGTCAGTGGGAAGCCCATTAAAACACCACAAGACTAACTTGTTTTAAATACATTCCAGGCCTATTCTGCATATGCACTGGAAATAATTTTGACCAAATTGGACAAATTGCATTTTTGAGGGCGATTGCCGTTTTTGAAAGGATTAAGTATGAATTTTATTCGAGAGACAACTTAATAGTCAACCTAACGCTTAACGTCAGCCTGTGCCTTAAAGAGACACGATGATTTCCTATGGATATAAATTCTAGAATTTGGGACTTATTTGTAAAACAGCTTCCGAGAACGTGGCAAAGAAGTAGAAAAGAAAATTATAAAAAATATAAACTGTACATTTCTGTTAGCTAGTTTGTTTTATTTGTTAGACCAGTTCCTAGGAAGGTAAATTTCGTTTTTTATTCCATCACATTTGATGGACCCTAACCGGAGATATTGTCAATTGAATACAACGGATAAAATACAACTTGGGCCCATTTTCACTTGGGAAGGCTCAAGAAATAAAGGTATACGCATGTAGCACCTTACGATAAACGTTTTCAAACAAATAATATGTACAGATCAGAGTGATGTATTATCATGCATTGAAACTAATCCATATTAAAGTCACAGAAATTATGCTGTAGGGGAATGGGGACTCACTCCCATGGACGATCATGAAATTCATGTAATTTTGGGAATTTGACTGTCTGAAACTACGGAACAGCCCAAAGTCCTTGTTGAGGGGACACATGTTCGGACAACGCCTCGAATATGTGGAGGCTAATTTACCCTTCTATTCCCCACACCTCCAAAATGTCAGGGAGATACATAATGAAGATACCAGTGTCGAACAAAGAACAATAATGGGAAGGATGTTTGGTGTTCAAAGGCCTCGGTTTACTTTCAACGAGGGTGTTTTTATGGTTCTACTTTCTGCCGAAACCTGGAGTAAGGTTGAGACAACAAGGCTGTGTTGAATTTAATTTCTCAATGCTACATGTATTCTTTTGGCAATGATATTGTGACATTATAAAGTTATAATTTATGTTATATCACACGAAGCAGTACTTTAAAACCTATTTTTTTATTTTTCAATAAAGGATGTCTTGAAGAAGTTGATTTTCAATGGAAACTGTGTTGATATCAGTATTTTCCAAACTGGACCAACAGGTTTTTCAAGTGTCTCAGATAACTGGCCATAACTCCTGAACCATACCCCAAATTACACCAACTAAAAATCTCATGAAAGCTGGAACATTCCTAAAATGTTGGGGGAAAAATTAATCTTTGATTATATATATTTTGACAGTCTGTAGAGAAGCATGCATTGCATTGAATCTCTGTCATACACGGTAGGAAATACTACAGACGAAGTTCTCGGTTTATTAACTTCAGGTGTAAATTGATATATAATTTTCATCGAAAAAAAAAACACCAAAAAATGGGGCGTATTTTTTTCTGGACATGTCCTCATGTCTCTTTAAGTGTCTAGAGATATAGCTAAGTATTGCAAATATCGAACTTACGCTTTGTGGTACGTAGGGTTTGTGTTCGCCTTCACTCTGTTCCGTCCTGTCAACTAGCATAATGTCAGACTGCTTCGCAGCTGGAACCGTGTTTACATTGTAAGACACCACGGCTAATATGGTAGCGAAGAAGTCAACAAAGAGGGCAAAGGCCAGGTACGTTCCTAGGATTGTGTTGCCAGTATTCGGGACAATAAGATGAAGATACGTCATCAGCAAGATGAGACATAGGAATAGAACTCCACACAATGTGATCTTCTCATGGGAAGCAGTTGGCAACAGGAAGGTTGCCAACACAAGGAATCCTGTCAGAATCGAAGGCAGCACTAGCTTGGTAGTGTAGGCACTTTAATTCCGCTTCAAGAAAATGGTGTATTCGATATCTACGTACTCATATGGTGTAAACGAAAAACGCATTGCATCTCGTCCCATGGTGAAATTGGTTATTTCAAATCATTGGTGTTTTCATTATTTGAGCGCTGTATTCCGATGCCGTGAGAATTGATTGTTTCCTACGATAATCCAAAGGGGGCGAATCTAAGTTGACATATTGTTTCATCGTAAAGGAAAGTACTTGAGATCCATATGACAAAGACAACTCGCGTGATATGAAAGGTTTATACGAAGTCGCCCAGTGTAATCAACGCGTACGATTTGGAATTCAGTTTCGGTCAGTTTTGCACTAAGACAATGCAAAAAAATGACAAGTAGGACTCCTTACCAATACCACTTCAGAGACATCTTGTCGCATAACATTTTTAAAACAAAGAATAGAGGAAAATGCTGGCTAATACAGTAAACCATTTTGACTATCATAATGTAGTTTAGATCATGTACGAACTGTCCGGCTATTTTGCCACTTTCTTTGACCTGTCTAAGCATTTCCTGGGCTCTCACACTAATGGGCCTGTTGTGACAGGCAGCCAGCTTAATTTTTTGGCACACCAGAATTGGGTTCTCTTTTATTGAACAAAGGAAAAGCAGCCTAAGAGGCAAGACTTATGTCCAGAAATCAGGGCATGTCTCCCCACTTTTCGCAATGGCTCACTTCATGCGCTAAAACCAAAGAAACCGCTGACGCGAATCGGGGCCAGAAGTAGCCCGCAACTTCCCAGCAAGTGTTAAGAAGAAAGATTACCGGTTGTCGCAATTTATAATATGGTGCCTGCCAGCAGCCTGGAAGTTTGCTCTAGTCAATCCCATTTTTGACCGCAAGGGTCGAAATCACTCTTGGCAGTCATACATTAGATTAATACGTAATAGTGAGATTTTTATGTAAAACACCCAACGATGAGTCCGTTGTGATCATAGAATGATAGGATAAAAACATACCTTTTAGGTGTGTCAGAACATGTAACGCCATTATATTGACAATTAAAGGAGACAACCCGTAAAATAAATGATTACTCCTCTAAAAATAATTATTGACCACTATCGAGTGGTTTCATTGAAAGAACCTTATTAACCATACGATGAATTAAACCAACTACTATGGCCATGCGCTAATTAAAATTCGCGCGAGTGTATAACGTATTATGCGATACGGCAGGCACATTTGCATCATACAAGCCATAGGAAATAAACATTACGAATCGTCAACGTGTGGTTGGTTGGCATCCGTGTGCGTGTGCCACAGAAATGGGGTCCTTCCAGATCTAGCTGGCAGCCCATAACTCAAATTTGATCGATATTGTTAGGGTACCTTTGTTAAGATTTGAAGAAAATCACTGATTTTGGCGTCAACCTCTTTACCGTTTTGTAAATCAATCTCAGGAACCCAAACATGGCTACGTTCGATAACCAATTTGGTTGTGCCCTCGTATTAGGTCTGGGTCCCACTGCAGACGAGAATTCATTTCCACATATCTCTGTAAAATTATAAAACAGAAAAATACCTAGACCAATGCCTGTGGTTTTTTAAACCGTTCTAGGTATCAATATGCCAAGATATATAACGTATGATTTTTTTTGTTTGGTCACCGATTTAAGAAGAACACATTCCCACACACACATGACGAATGGACGGTTAGCTTGTTTGGGACGCGTGCAAATTGTATTTTTATTTTATTAGAACAATTGAAGCAGCGCGACACAATTTGGACCACTGTAATTAAGTCGCCACTGCAGAGCTATTACCTCTGCAAAATTGAGGGAGAAAATTCCATTGCGGGGAATCTTGCCATATAGGCCAAAAAGGTCATGATTTCTAGGTTATAGCGACCTCTACATGCCCATAGAAAGCGCGTAAAAAACGAGATTTTTAAAAAAATCATATTTGCCCGGAATGAAAATTCGTAAAATTGACCCAAGTGAATAGTTACTGAATATCCACGTCAGTTGTCAAGACTGTTTAGCCGTTGATATTTGTTGTTTTATTTTGGTCTTGTCATATAAAGGACTGTCCAAAACAGCCGCACGTCGCATGCCCCGATGCGACGCAGCCCGCGAGCCGCGGTTAATCACATGTTCTATACTTTGTTGTGTGTGTAGTTTAATCGGAGGTACATTGTGTTAGTATCTTTTAAGTATAAAGCAACACTGGGCGGTACCCTCAGATGCTACGTTGTTATATATCAAACGGAAATAAAGCGCATATTGTGGATTTGCACTTTACTTTCCATCAAATAATATAAACACAATCTCACATGGCCTGGATTAGGGGCACACCACTAAATAATCGCTCAACTTGAAATCACGTAACAACCACACCCCTCGCGCCCTCGATTTTCAACCCCCGCGTGACACATATTTTAAAATCTTATGAATTCATTTTCCTATAGATCACAACTATAACTTTCGAATAAGTTTCATTTTAGGCTATAATTCTAGTAGAGATTTTAAGAACAGGGCATATGAACAGCGCCCACCACTATTTTGAGACCGCGTGTACGCCCTCTTAGCCGCTTTCGACCAGGGCCGGAGGTCGAGGGCCGACCCCGGCCTAGTTTCTACCCGAACGACTTTCCAAACTTTTGTGATATCTCAGCGATGGTTCAAGCTATAACTCTTTCACTTTTATTGATAATATACACCTCACTAGGAACCGAGCCCCAAAGGACTGCAAATATCGCCCAAACGCGGAGTGATTTAGTGTTGTGTGCTCTAATAAACCGCAATGTCACATTGCGGTCGCACACACACTAATCACCCACTTTTTTTTGGGGTACTGGAGGTAGTTCGGTACCACCTAAGAAAACGTTTGTGAGATATTTTGCGCCTTGGGGAACAGTCTTCAGTGCGGGTGGGTAATAATAATAATAAAAGTGAAGAGTAAAGCTTGATCAGGCGCTATATTTCACAAATTTTGAAATTCGCTTCTGTGTAGAAACTAGGCCCTCGACTTCCGGCCCTGGTCGAAAGCGGCTATGAAGCGTACACGTCTGCTCAATATAGTGGTGGCGCTGTTCATATGCCTTTTTTCGTAAAAGTTAGACGAGAATTGTATCAAAAATTGCAAATTCTTTGAACGTTCAATTGTGCTCT
The DNA here is from genome assembly GCA_023653785.1 of Ophioderma brevispina. Classification (NCBI taxonomy): domain Eukaryota; kingdom Metazoa; phylum Echinodermata; class Ophiuroidea; order Amphilepidida; family Ophiodermatidae; genus Ophioderma; species Ophioderma brevispina. The sequence goes on along the minus strand of JAMKCH010047595.1, from coordinate 4,654 downwards.
ATAGAGAAATAGGATTCTAAACATTCAAATATTTGTCATCGGGTGCCAATCAGAGGGCGCGATGTTGTACTTTTACGTGTATTTCCATGAGCTTTATAGTGGTGTGCGGCCTGCGCTTTATTCATAAAGACAAGCCCGTCACCCAGTTTTCGTTTACGAATGTTTTTACCCGTCATTTCGTCCACTCATTCTTTAAGTCCCTTTAGGGGCTTATTTCCATTTTAGTAAGCTATCCAATATTATGTTTAGTAATTCATAGGGTCTGGGACTAAGGGATTCGGCGATCACAAACACCAACAACGGAAGTCATTCATCATAATTTATGATACTAAAAGGTGTCCTCATTAAGGTGTTAAAGCAACACACCCAAAAAAAAAAAAATTAACACATACATTAGCATGAATCCGTCAATATACCTTACCCGATAACCCCACCCGTGTACTGTCGCTAACTGTGAGCTGGTTCATCTGTCTTAAAATAACATATACAATAACGTAACTTCACGGAAATAAGGTCAAGTTATTTAAGAAAACAAAATGAGCTTCTTCTCGAACTAATACTCTTCTATATTCCCAAACTCGTCTGTCGCCCTTACCGCCAACCTCTCATCATGTCAATAAGCGTAGCTAAGTTTAATGTCATTTTTTATTTACTAAAAAAATAAAAAAATTAACATTTTTGTAATATTTTTAGTACACAGTTTAGAGCCCATTGGTTTCCAAAAATATGACCTTGAATGCATATCGGTTCATAGTACCTTCAGTAAAGTTAGCATTAACTCAAATATCATTTGGTCCTTAGCTACACTTTGATGGCCAATCATTTATCCTACAAAATGAATTGTAAATTCGCAATATGAACTGGAGAGACGGGAAATTCATAATCGACTTTACTGGGCCTAATCTAGTAACCTATAAATAAATTTCTATAAACAATAAACGGGATGATCAATTAATTCCGTCCTAATTGGAAAAGAAAATATCTCACTCGGGTCTGATCATATGTTTGGCCTCTCTAGTCTGCGTTGAAGGGATTGCTGTTTGCTTGATCTTTTTGAAATTTCGGTTATTCCGTCCTTAGCTCTAAGTATTAGCCTATTTGCACAGTGGAATGATCTCATCATTGGATGTAAGAGGATACTAACTGACTGACTGACTGACGACTGACATCACTGACTTACTGACTGACTCACTGACTGACTGCCGCCTAGAATGAATGAATAAATGTTTTAATCAAAAGCTCCTCGGCGGAACTATGTTAGGGTGCTTTTAACGCATGCTATTAATATAAATATAATCATAATAATAACCTCACGTTACATGTGCGCTTTATTCCGTAAAGACGGCCCATTAGTGCTATTAGAAGGTGTACATAGCGCCATCCTTTTGTCTGTGATTGTTCGACCGATGTCCAAAATCTAATTGTTTTCTGATGTTGTCTTTTCGTATTGTGAGGAGAGTTTTGCATCAGAGTGTCTTACATAAGCCTTGTGTGTTATCGAAACAACTCTTCCCCAGAACTAGTCTAGCAGATTACACGGGTTTCCCATGCACCGTCTTAAAATTAAATATCTAACATTATTTTGAATCTGTACAACATCTCCTTAAAGAAATTTGATTTTAACCAAAGATCAATCTTGTCCCACGGGCGTACTTTTGGCCGCTATCTTGAATCTAAAAAGAATGAATACGTAAGATTGGGCTTCCCTGCAGAGATTTCCTGAGGCTGGCGCCCTCAATTCCAAAAAAACGTGTTTTGATGTAGAACAAAAAAAAAAAAAAAAAAAAACTAATGCTTGTCCATACCCAACCACCTGTGTGAATTGCTACAGCTTAAAATCGAATTCCTTCATAGAAAATCACAACTTTGTTATAAAATTCGGATCCGGACTTTTTTGATTATACACAGTATCCTATGAACGTAGACTACACCATAATGTTTACTGCATCAAAACGAAAAATCCGATCCATACTCAAATTTCATATCGTGCATTGTTAGGTTACTATCTTTAGTCTCCTATTTGACTATTTTTCATTATTACACAAAAAAATCAATTTCTAATCTCTGAGTCAGACTTTAAGGGCTTTCCATGATATTCTTGAACCGTTATATCCGAGTGGGACCAAAAAGCTATCCAACCAGATAAGTTTTACAATCACGGTTACCCTCCATACACTATTAGTTACAACTATGCTCATCCACCAAGGACACAGTTCAGCTGGTTTCACTTGTTCATACATTGACATGAACTGACCTTGGTGTGATCTGGGTTAGCATTATCATAAACCCATCAACCATGGGTTGTATTTTCTAATACATTTGCGAATGAAAGCTACTTTACTGTCCAAGGGAATTGAGATTCTCTACTAACTCATAGTGTATACTTAATTTAAATCAAAGTAAACTTGAATATCTTACAATAAAGTCGAAATATGAGAGCAGCTATGTAAGCCATTTCAACGTCAACTGGACCTCGTGCCGTTGGGTACGCCCTGATGATATTTCCTCAATTCCTAGGATGTCGTGTATAGTACTAGCCTGCATTTCTGGCGTTTGTTCTGAAAGGTGTTAAAAATCGCTGTTAATTCATGTTGTTCGTGGTGACGAACGAGACAGAATTTTAAACAAAGAAAAAAATATAAGATCCTCTGCGTACTGATCTCTCCTTTACATACGTGATTTTGGGCCCTTTAAGTAGATAATTGGACACGTGATTTGGGGGATTAAGGGTTGATTTATATAACCATCAAAATCACAGTGTTATATATTTAAAGGTCCCAGGAAAGAGATGAGAAAACTACTCCAAATCTTTATGGGGACATTTCCATTGCAATCAACAGGGCCAGAAAAAAAAAATACACTACCAGTGACATCATTTGTTAAAACTATTGATTTCAGTCAGTGTCATGAATAGATTCACACCAGTCACCTGGAATTTTCAGTGCTCTTGATAAAAATAGTACAACAACAAATAATATAATCAACCAACCCAAATATTGAAGCTTTCTGGTCCCTCTTGAGACTTGACAACAAAACCACATTTATTCTATTGATTCCTGGGACCTTTTAAAAAGAGGACATGTAATAGGTACGTGTGGTGTCCCCGTTACATATTAAAGCGTCCCGGTCCGATCGTTATAGCCTCGTCCCCAGGGACCCAGGATTTTGACCAGGGAAGTGGTCAAATTGTGGTATCAGAAGAAAGCTATATTTTCTCATTTAACCCATGAGAAATCTTAGGGTTTAAAGAATGTTTGGTTGGATGTTATGAGTAAAATATGTCCCATTTTGTATTTAGACCAAATACACAGTACTCTATGGGGATACAAAAATAATTTTTTAGCTCTCACTTCACAACGCGTTGAGGGTTTTGGGGTGAAGGCCATTTCTATCAAGATGAAAACTTTATAGCTTAAATCGGGTCAACCCCTCTAAGTGACATAATTGTCAAATGGTTAGACAAAACAATTCCTATACTTTGAACTCTCGGAATGTCTTGCAAACCCTATAGAATGAAAGTTATGACATGAGATAGCTAATGAAATAGGGTCATTCTTTCATACAAATCTGGCAATTTCATCATATGTCATGTCACACAACTTCAGAAATTGACCCCTTACACTGTTAAAAATTAAACTTTAAAAAAACAGGCATTTGACTGGCAGCGGGACTCACTAAATGCAGAACGTTAAAATAACTGGAGCCTAAAAATACGAAACCATTGCACGGGAACGTAAAATAACGGCGTAAATCTCAGCTGCAAAATTATTGTTGGTTTTTGACTTGTTTAAACAATATTAAGATTAAAACGTTTATACAATCCTCTGACCAAATTTTCAGTATGGCATCATACAAACGTTGTATTTTACGTTACCACGTGGTTGTAAAAAAAAAAGTTATATTTCAGGCAAACAATTTTGGAGAAAAATTAAAATTAATCATAGAGTTTTTTTTTACTTTTTTTAAAATAAAGATTTTAAACCAATTTAATACAGTTTGTTTGATATGGTAATGTACACATCCTAATGTCACAATTACTTAATCATAATATGAATTAAACTTAATACTGTACCTTACTAGATTCGAACCAGGGGCCTTAAGTCTAAACCTTATCCAACTACACTACATGACTTTAATGATAGTAGATGCTAAAATTAATATATATGGGGTCTGTACTACTTTTTTTCAAATGTTTAAAACTAAATATAATACAACAAGGAGGAACAGAGTTTTTAAACTATTTTTAAAAATGATAGGGAAAATAAGATTCTGCATTTCTTTAAATGACGTTTATTACGACGTTATTTAACACCACCCTACTGATTTATAGATAAAACGATTTCATAGTTCGTTATTCATTACATGAAACCAAACAAGTATAAAATTACAAAAAAATTAGTAATATTACGGAAAATAGAATAACGATCACGCCGTATTAATACTACCTTTTTCCAAATCTTTGTAGTATTAATTTTTAAGCCACTGTTTATTTCCATTTTTCTTTTCCAAATTGTAATTTTATAGGTATAGGTAATAAAAGCGTGAGGATTTAGGAATAATTGGGGTTACCGTAATTTAAAAGTAAGTAAAGTCAGGTAAAATTCCGGAAACATTTTTAACAGTGTCTAAATCCCAATTTCATTGGATAGGACTG